>CM021109.1:411818114-411833906 GCA_007115665.2 Sequoiadendron giganteum
GCAGAGGTTAGATGTGGGCAACTCAGGACATGCAAAGGATAGGTGACAGGATGCAGGTGCTTTTGATAGGTACCAGATGGTAGTGTAGTGCATATTTTCAGATGCACCTTATTTTGAGCATGATATGGAGGTGATTATGTGGTGACCATATTTTGGATATGGACAGTGTATTATTGTGATGATGATATGTGATGGTCTCATTGATAGTATGCCACACATTTTGGTGATGTATGGTATGCATATGGTGTTGTATTGATGTTTTATTGATGTTCCTATGATAGCAGATGTATATTATGCATATGTATGTGATGTTGTTGTGTAGATGTTGTTTTATGCTGTGAATATTTTACTTATGCATGTGTGATGTATGGATTATGTTAATGTATCATGTTAATGGTTGAGAAATGGTAATGCAATTTTATTAATGATGCATAGATGGATATGGGAATGTATGGATGAATGAATGGATAAAATAATCTTAATGAATGGATGAATTTAATGTAAATGGATAGATGTAAAAGGATAAATGAATGTAATGAATGAATGAATAATTGTAATGGATGTATGCAAAATGGATGAATGAACTTAATGAATGAATGTAAAATGGATAAATGGATGTTTAATGTAAATGGATATTATTGGATAAGTGAACTTAATGAATGAATGTAAAATGGATGTAAAATGGATAAATGAATTTTCATGAATGGATGAATAATTGTAATGGATGTATGCAAAATGGATGAATGAACTTAGTGAATGAATGTTAAATGAATGTAAAATGGATAATTGAATGTAATGAATGTATGCAAGATGTTAATGGATAAAGTATCAATGGGTAAATGATATGTGTAGGATGTGGGGTTTCAGTACCTGTCAAAGACCGTAAGGATCTCGAGAAGAAAAGTTAGTAAGGGTGAATGAGAGTTTGCACAACCAAAACCACGAGTCATAGATGTAGGGGCAAGATAGGATGAAGAGGGAATATGCAACATGAGATGAAATGTAATGAGATGAAATGCAACATGAATGCAATTTTCCATCCTTTAGAGTATTGATTTTTGCTATAGCATAAGACATCCAGCGTCAGGGTATGCAAACCAAGATGGATTAATGTCAAATGCATAAAACAAACATGACAAACAAGAGGGATATCCCAATACCCCAAAGTCACGGTGACGTTGGTCAGGCCAAGTATTGGAATAACCACAAGCACAAAGAGATGCCCCCACATAACACGAGGTCCGAAAAGAATCCCGGTGGGTACCATGGGGGGCATCCCAGCAGACAAAAACAAAAGTCAAGAGATGTCCCTATGTTAACTAGGCAAAACACACCACAATATGAAGGATCATGGCAATCTTGACTAGTGTTTATAGGGAGCTCAACTGATAAACAAAATCCAAAAGTACCAAAATATCATAATCAATTACAAGCGTCATTTGCCATAAGATCCCAAGGATGGATGAGGTTGATGTGGTATGTTAGGAAGGATGCATCCTGTTAAGACCAATGATGGATACTAAGCTAAAGTGACCTAGATGACGCAGGATGATTGTTACTAGGTAGATTTCTTGATACGAGGAGATTTTGTTTGTCAAGAATCAGCAATGATAGCGACATACTTGACCACAAGACAACAAGAGGGTGAGACACAACCTAAAGACCTAGGGGCTCAAGGGTTGATGAAAATATCAACCTTGCCTACATGAAAGTGCAGAGCCCTTGTAGTTCAGAAAAAGACCATGGTAAAATAGAGAAAAGTGGACCGATGGAAAATGATGGATGACCAAGACAAACACAAGCCCCAGGGGTAGATCAAAAGATCAACCTTGCCTTCGTGCAAGCACAGGGGCAACGTAGTTCGGACATGACAAAAGACCAAGGATGAATAAGATCGGAAAGTGGACCATGAGGACAGGTGATGAAGGACAAAATGCCTTGGGGGCCGATCCAAAGATTAGCCTTGCCTACTTGCAAGCGCAGAGGTGTCGTAGTTCAAGAGGGGGCGATGATAAAAGTGGAAAGAGAGTGATGATGACAAAAGACGGAAGAGGGAGGCATGGAAAAGCCCCGAGGGCACATCAAAAGATCAACCTTTCCTATGTGCGAGCGCAGGGGCAACATAGTTCACAATGGGACCCAAATGGAGACGACCATGAAGAGTGAGCCTAGAGGAAGATAAACACAATGATGAGATGACACAAGCTCAGATTAGGATAATAAGCTCAACATTATGGGTAGCGAATGATGGTCGTCCAATGCTCAACCAGAATATACCAAGTGAAGAGGTGATGCAAGCGGATGGAAGGATATGGGGATTAGGGAGTCGATGGACAAGTCATAGAGTAACCAAGACGCGAGGTAGATAATGATTCAACCCTATACGAGAGGTGCCCGTTACCATGTTTTCACCATAGGACGAATTATTTCTCTTTACTATTTTGGATTTTTTAATTTTTTTGTATTTTTGACTTTTATCAGGAAGGATACCCTAGCTGACCTAAGTGTAGAACTTCTTCAGATGCATGATGTTGATTGGTTCCTCCCAAAGGCTCACCTTCAGGGGTGGAGATCCTGAAGACACTAGAACCATACTTTGAGGTGATGACATAAGGGCCCAACCAGTTTGCTTCAAACTTACCTTTCTTCTCCTGATCTTGCTGATTCTGTTGATTTTCTTTTAGGACTAAATCACCAAGCTCAAATTGGCGAGGGCGGACTTTCTTATTGTAGCTTCTTTTGAGTCGATGTTGATAAGCTTGCAGATGGGTATAAGCCTTGACACTCTTTTCATCGAGCAATTCCAATTGTGCCAAGCGTGCCACTCGGGTGTCTTCATCAGTGATGAGATTCTTGAGGGAGATGCAAAGTGAAGGGATTTCAACTTTGATTTGAAAGATGGCTTCAGCGCCATAGACAAGAGAATATGGAGTGGCTCTAGTAGGGGAGCAGATGGATGTACGATAGGCCCAAAGGGCAGGATGGATATGGAGGTGCCAATCGCGGCCAGAGCTATTGACCATCTTCTTAATGATTTTGATCAATGTTTTATTTGTCGCTTCTACCTGCCCATTACCTTGGGGGTAATAGGGAGTGGACCAACGATGTTGGATATGGTATGTGGCACAAAGAAATTTCATGCACTTATTTTTGAATGGTTTTCCGTTGTCAGTGATGATGGCAGAGGGGATACCATACCTGTAGAGGATATGGTAGAGGATGAACTTAGAGATATGAACACCAGTGATTTGAGTGAGTGGAATGGCTTCCACCCACTTGGTGAAGTATTCAGTGGTTGTGATGATAAAGGTGTGACCATCTGAAGATGGAGGGTAGATCTTGCCAATCAAGTTGAAACCCCATTGTGAAAATGGCCAAGATGTTGTGATGGGTTGGAGATCTTGTGCACAAAAGACACTTTCTGACATACTCACAAGCATCATGTTCCATTGTGGGCCAGTAATATCCTGCTCTGAGTATCCGCTTAGCTACGGCCATACCATTAGAATGGGCCCCACAAATACCGCTATGCACTTCTATTAATGTTGTGTGGGATTCAGTTTCATCTAAACAATGGAGGAGAGTTCCATCATACCCATGTCGATAAAGTGTATCACCGATAATGGTGTAACGGGCTATGCATTGGATAAATGATTTACGTTGGTTTCTTGTGAGGTCAAGCGGGAGGGTGTTGTCATGAATGTAGGTGTAAATTTCATGGTACCAAGGGGATTCAGGACCTACAATAGCACACACCATGTCATTCTCAAGGATATCGTACGCTAGGATTAGGAGCTGTTCAACTAGGAATTGACAATTTGTGCAATCTTTCGGCATGTCGAGGAGAGAACCAATGGTAGCCATAGCATCTGCTACCTTATTCTGGAGTCTCGGTATCTACTCAAATTGGATGGTAGTGAAATATTTCTTGAAGTCATCCACCATGCGTTTGTAAGGCAACAACTTTTCATCCTTTGTCAGAAACTCATCGTTGACCTGTTTTATGACTAACTGGGAGTCACCAAAAACTTGCAAGTGGGTGATGTGCCATTGAACTGCAATTCTGAGGCTGGTGAGAAGGCCTTCATATTTAGAGATGTTGTTGGTGCAAGGAAAAGCCAATCTGAATGATTTCAGTATGTAGTCGCCTTGGGGGGTGATAAGCAAGATTCCTGCCCCTGATCCATTATGGGTGTGTGATCCATCAAAGTACAATGTCTAGGTGGTGGTTTCTGAGACTGCAAATACTCCTTCATCAGTAAATTCAGTTTCTATGGGATAAGCGTCCACTAATGGGGCATCCGCCAACTGATCAACTATTACTTTTCCTTTAATGGCTTTTCTATCCACATATTCTATATCAAACTCACTGAGGAGCATGATCCATTTAGCCATTCGACCAGTCAGGGCTGTCTTGGATAGCAAGTACTTGAGGGGGTCAACTTTGGATATTAATTTTATAGGATGACTGAGCATATAGTGGCGTAGCTTTTGTGTGCTGAAGACCACAACAAGACAGGACTTTTCCATTGGTGAATAGTTGAGTTCATACCCGACCAGTGTGCGACTGATGTAATAGATCACCCGTTCCTTTGAAGATTCATCATGTTGTGCCAATAATGCCCCCAATGCTACTGACGTGGCCGATATGTACAACAGGAGGGGTTTTCCAGGGATAGGTGGCATCAAGATCGGTGGGTCGGCCAAATATCCTTTGAGCATGTCGAAGCCCAACTAACACTGTTGATTCCACTTGAAGTTGGTGTCTTTCTTGAGAAGGTGGGAAAATGACTGACATTTATCCGCAAGTTGAGCTATAAAGTGGTGGATGGATTGTAGTTTCCCTTGGAGACTCCTTAATTGTTTCAAGTTTCTTGGAGGAGGCATATCCATGATAGCTTTCACCTTAGCTGGGTCAACCTCGATGCCTCTTCGAGACACTATCAAGCCCAAGAGTTTTCCTGAGGTGACACTGAATACACACTTTTTTGGATTTAGTCGAAGCTTGTATTGTTCTAAGCGCTCAAAGATCCGATTCGAAATGGCAGGGTGCTCTTCCCTAGTTCCAGATTTTTCCAGTAGGTCATCGACATAGTCTTCCATGATGATGTGAATGAGGTCATGGAATATAACTATCATTGCCTATTGATATGTTGCCCCTGCATTTTTTAGACCAAAGGGCATGACATTATAACAGAAAGTACCCCAAGGTGTTGTAAAAGCGGTTTTATGTTGATCGTCGGGGGCAATCCGGATCTGATTATAGCCAGAGAAGCCATCCATGAGGGATAACATCTCATGTCCCGCAGTGATGTCGACTAACATGTTGATGTTAGGCAAGGGGAAGTCATCTTTTGGGAAAGCTTTGTTGAGATCCCGGAAATCCATATAAATCCTGATGTCTCCATTGGGTTTAGCAACAGGTACAATATTGGAGATCCAATCAGAGTAGTCAATGGGCTTGATAAAACCAACATCTAGTAACTTTTCCAGTTCTTTCTTAACCAATAATCCCACTTGTGGGTGCATTTTTTGGAGCTTCTGCTTGACAGGTTTAGTCTCTGGACGGACATCCAAATGGTGGACAACAAGATTGGGATCCAAGCCAGGCATATCAGAGTAAGCCCATGCAAAGTTGATAACCCCTTCATGGAGAATTTAGACAATGGTGATGTATTTTGTTTCAGATAAAGACTTGGCCACATAATTTATCCTTGGAATCTCTTCTGTCCCCAGGTTCACCTCTTGTGTTTCTTCAATGAGAATTGAAGATTGCTCAGATAGTCATGTTCCTACAAGGGGAAGATGAACGTCCCCATCTTCCTTTGCCATATCAAGGTTTTCATTGTTAGATACATCCTTTGTTTTTACTTTTTCGTAGTCAAAAAGCGCCTCGGTGAGGTTTTCACTTGATGACCCATTTTTCTTTTGTTTCTTTTTGTTTTTGCAATTAGGGCGTTCATCTTCCCCCAATCCCATTAGATGTACGTAGGTATCTTCTGAGGGAAAAGTGTTGATTGGTGTGCTACCTTGTAGGTCATGATCGATAAGCTTGGGATGTTTAAGGGATAAAGTTATGGTACAAACAGATAAGCATTCAAACATGGCAGGGAGGTCAATGTGATTCAAATCGTCGTACGTGTGTATGATGGATTCCTCCTCTGGTATGTCTTCAAGGGAATTTTTGTCAACACTAACATTGTTAGAGGTGTTAGCAGATGTTGTAAGACCCTTCTGTTTGGTATCATAGCCCAAGCCCAAATTCCTTGGTCGAATGGTAGTTGCTTCAATGGGCAGACGTCTTCCTTTTTCTTCTGCACCAAGGCCTCCGCCTTGGTAATGGCAATTTTTGATGAATTTGGAGGCATGTGGATAGGCTTCATGAAAGTATTCAATAAGGAGTCGTGGTGGTTTAGGTTCATCCCGATAAACCCATTGACTGATATCATCGTCCATTAGATCTTGGAGGGATCCCAAATCATTGAATGTTGTGGACCCCACATTCTTGGAAGTGAGGGTGAGTGTCTTTTCTTCTACTTCTGGTAGTGGCAGAATCGGTTGCCCATATGTGCGGAGCGAAGGTGGCATGGTAGCCACATTGAGTGTGGTGTGCATTTTGTATTCACCACATCCCTTATCTATGATCTGTACCTTGGTGATGGTGGAAGCAGGTGTGGATGATGGTGGGGATGAAGTGTTCAGAGTATTGGTGGATGGGATAGGATCGGATGTCAGGGGTGCCCCCATTTCAACCCCTGGGCAATAATGTGAATGTGCAAAAGAGGCTTCTAAGGCATGGAAATATTCAAAGGGTTGAGTGTCGGCTTGTATGGTGACTTCCATTCCTTGAAATGGGAATTTTAGGCATTAGTGATAGGTTGATGGTACGACTTGCATAGACTGAATCCATGGATGGCCAAGAAGGATGTTGTATGGGAGTTCAAGGTCCAGAACATGGCACATAGTGTATTGTACAATGGGGCCCACTTGTATAGGGAGGCAAATAATGCCTTTAGAATCTCGCTCTACATTATCATAGGCCTTGATGGTGATCACTTGATTTCTCAAATCAGCTTGGGTGTATCCAACCTATTGTATAAACTTTAACGTACATAGATTTAGGGCTGAACCATTATCTACTAATACCCTTTTTACTTTTTGACAGTTGACACCGACCTCGAGATGGAGGGGGCGGTTGTGGTTTGAATCGAGATGCGGCATGTCCTTTTGGCTAAAGGCTAGCTGATAGGTCGATGAAAGATTGCCTACCAATGCTTGAAATTGGGTAGGGTCAATATTATCAGGTACTTGTGTGCTTTGCAAAGCCTTAGTTAGGATATCTTGATGTATGGGAGATGACTTGAGCAAATCCAAAATGGATATTTGGGCTGTAGTTTTACCTAGATGGTCTAGGATATTATACTGGGAATTGGTGGATGGTTGTTGGGTGGATGGAGATGCTGCTGGGATTGTGATGCGGTTTCGCCAAGTAGTAACAACACATTGTGGATCTTTTCCCTTAACATGTATCATGGATACACGGGGTTCCACTTGTTCTACATATGAAACCACACCTTGATAATTGTATGGTACATTTTTGTAGTTGATATTATTGGTACTGTTCCCTGGCTAGTTGTTATTGCTAGGTCCAGGATTTGAGTTGGACGTATTAGGACCCTGATTATGATTAGGAAAGGCGTTTTGGTATATTTGTAATTGAGCATTGGATGAAGATGCTGCGTTCGCATCTACATGTATTTCACCTTGATCAATGAGACCTTGGATGTAGGTTTTTAAGCCTTGGAATTTATCCAAGGTATGTCCTTTAATTTTGTGAAATTCATAGTATTCATTGTCTTTAAACCAAGCAGGCTTGGGTTTAGACGTATCGAGGGGTTTGGTGACAAGGTATGTTATGGGGTACTTGGCTTGAAGAAGCTTATTAAACACTACGCTAAGGGGTTCCCCCAACTAAGTGAATTGTCATTTATTCCCACCTTGGTTATTTTGATTGGCTTGTTGTCATGGTGCCCCTTGGGGAACAGATATGGCATTCTGAACAGACGGTTGTTGTTGGGAAGGATATCTTTGTGTGGTGTTGGCCACTTGGACATGTTTAGTGTCAGTGACACAATCATTGATGGCATTTTTGTTTCTATTCCAAAAACGAGGTTTATCCCCGAAGGACTTCTCTCTATCGGAATTGAAATGTTTGACTTGTCCTCTTGCGACAAGGGCTCGTTCTAAGATGGGGCCTTTCTCCACAAGTCCCGCAAAAGTAGTGATGCAATGGAGTTGGAAATTGTGCACCATATCCGGGTGAGAGTTTTCGATAAACAACGTTACCATGTCTTTTTCTGTTGGTGGGGATTTCATCCTACTAGCCAAGGCATGCCATCTTTGCAAGTAGCTTGCAAAGGTCTCTCCATCGCGTTGTTTTTCTTTAAGGAGATCAAGTGTGTCAATATCTTTCTCTAAGTTAAAAGAGAAGTGAGTGACAAAATGTTCAAATAGTTGTGTGAAGGTCTTGATAGATCCTTTTTCCAGACCCATAAACCAGTTGAGGGCGACCCCTTGCAAACTTTTAGGGAAAAGTCAGATGAGGTAATTGTCATTGTGCATGACCTCTTGGCAATGAGCATAAAACTCTTGAAGGTGAGCTCTAGGATCCTTGGTTCCTTTGTATTTGTCAAATTTGGCTATCTCAAAATGTTTAGGAAAAGGAATCAAGGAAATGGAGGGATCAAATGGATAAGGGCATATGTCCTCAAACTTGAAGGATTGTTTTCCCGTTCTAGCTTGTAAGTCCTTTAATGTGGCTTTTACTTCTTCCAAGTCTTTGTTGACGGGAGTCAAAGTGGATTGAGTGTATGGATAATGTTGTGGGTATGATGGGGATGGCCCTCCCATTGTTGGATCATAAATGGGCTGATTCGGGTATGAATGTATTGGTTGATTGTAAGAAGATTGATGGTGGGATGATTGGTTGTGTTGAGTGGGAGCCACTTGTTGTTGATAGTGAGACACAAGAGAGGGGGCCTGTTGCTACATAGTATTTTGATAATGCGTGGTGGTAGGGCCTCTTTGTTGGTGTGATGATGTTTGTTGATAATAGGGAGTGTAAGGTGCCCCATGTTGGTGAGCTGATTGTTGTTGAAAATAGGGTGGGTAGGATTGGTTTTGTTGTGCAATGGTGGTTTGTTGCATGGCATATGGGTTTAACGTTTGTTGATGGGGATTGTGTTGAGGTTGTGTAGGGTTGGCGTAAGGTGGCGCTTGGGTTCGTGGTTGGTTTTGCACATTCTGAAGAGGGTTTGTATGGGATGGAATAGTGTATGTGCTAGAGGGATGATAAAGGTATTTGGTGAGCGGGTTATGGTGTGTTTGCGTAGGGATGGGCACATGTTGTTGTGGAGGTTGTTGTTGTTGATGAGGTGGATGAGGTAAGACTTGTTGTTGTTGAGGCGGGTGAGATGGGATGTATTGTTGTTGTTGAGATGGGTTAGGTGAGATGTGTTGTTGTTGTTGAGATGTATGTTGCACCACTTGATGTGATGGTTGTGTGAGAACGGAAGGGTTTTGTGGATGCAAGTGTTGAGATGAAGCTATAACAATAGCAACATGTTGTGGTGGTGCTGGTAGTGTGGTGGATTGGTGTGGATTATTTGGAGGTTGTTGGAATTGAGGAGGTAGCACATTGGTAAGTGGAGGTGTGCCCCCAATATTAGAATATGGGGGAGGAAGTGGTGGAGCAGATGGGATGTATGGCAGCATGCCATAGGTATGAGGGTCATTAGGATTGGATGGTGGAATAGTAGATGTTGTGGTTGGAAGACGAGGATATTCTTGGACTTGATGAATGACAGCATTTCCAAGTTCGGGGTGGTACCAATTTTCAGTGGGGGCACCTTCAGGAATGTAGGAATTTTCTGGAACGTTTTGTGAGGTTTGTGGGTCAACAAATGGGGGAAGGGCATATTGTGATGTATTGAAACCAGATGGTGGTTTGACTCCCTTCATGAGTAAGGTGGCAAGGATCTTATCCCCATGTTCATTTAGGAGACAATCCGTCATTTGGACATTGGCAGGATTACTGAGATATTCGTCAACGGTGACTTCGGGTTGATTGACCATGTTTTCATCACTAGGTGGTGTGATGTTCTAGATGTCGGTGTTTGATTGAGATGAGATGCCATTATGAGGATCGTGTGGAACGTTATTAGGATCTTGACGGACATTTGGTTGGGAGCCTTGATTTTGTTGGTCTGCCATTTGCTTTTTCATTTGTGAACGGGTTTGAATGGGCATGAACATGCAAAACAACTAGGTGATTTCAAGATGTAATCTCTAGAGGATGATCTAGGTGATGATTTGGATTGATTGACTTAGATTGGATGATGGATCAATTGATGGTGTATCGATTGAGGATTTGGATGAGGATTGATTTGATTAGATCAAATGATGATGTATCGATTTGATGATTGGATTGAGGATTGGGTTTGATTGGATCAAATGTTGATATGTCAACTTGGTGATTGGGTGGTGATTGGATTTGATTGCATCAAGTGATGATGTATCACTTGATGCTTTGGATGAGGATTGGATTTGATTGGATCAAGTGATGATGTATCACTTGAGGATTGGATGATTATTGGATTTGATTGGATCAAGTGATGATGTATCACTTGATGATTGGATGATGATTGGATTGGTGATTGGATCAAATGATGATTTGGATTGATGATTGGATTGGATTGGATCAAATGATAATTTGGATTGATGATTGGATGATGGAAGGGATCCTAAAACCTGATTTGGAGACCACCCTAGGTGACTTGTAATGTTGGTTGATTGAATTAAATCAATTATTATGACGCCTAATCCACCTTGAGATGGAAGGGGATTGATTTGGGCCAATGATGTTGACTTACAACACAAATCCACCTCAAGATAGAAGCGGATTGATTAGGTTGAAGACAAGAATTGATTATGTAGGATAACGATCAATTTAACGCCTTGGTCAATTCGGGAGACAACTCCTAACACAAGGTTTGAAGGTATTTTGTGTTGAGGAATAATGATGGATGCAAAGGGAAGATGTTTTCTTCAAGATGTTTAGGTCTTATGATAAGATGGGTATCCCAAATGGTGGAATGATCAATGCGAATGTGGTAAATGGATATTTTTGGAGAGGTTAAATGGAGGTTTGGAATGGTCAAATGGATGTTTGGATTGGTCAAATGAGTGTTTAGGATGATCAAATGTTCAAATGGAGGCTTCGGGGATTCAAACGAAGGTTTAAAAGGGTCAAATGGATGAAACTGTTTATACAGGGAGCGTATTCGCACTTCTACAGAAAAGGCTAAAATAGTGGGGAAAGTTTGCCCCTTTGCAGTAAAAAAGGTTGAAACAGTGGGGCAAGTTCCCCCCTCTGCGGTAAAAAAGGCTGAAACAGTGGGGCAAGTTCGCCCCTCTGCAGTAAAAAGTCTAAAACAGTGGGGCAAATTTGCCCCTCTACAGTGGAAAATGTGACTTGGTCTGGATAAGGGATTTTGGCAATGACTTAAAATGATTTAATGATGGTTTGACTTATCAAAATTTACTGGTTCTTCACAGAAAGACACTTTGAACAAGCATAATCCTATGATTAATGTTTAATGGCTATGGCTGGCAAAGGTCTTACTCTAGGATGAACAAGGTTTCTAAGGATTCCTCGATATACGCTCGGTATATGAGGCACAACCGTCAACACCAGTCTGTCACAAGCGTGAGTCGAGAGCCCCAACGAGATACTGAAAGGCTCAGATCAACTCTTCACGTCTATCTAGGTATCACCCTAGCTTCGACATTCCACTAATTATGACACAACTGGATTGGGGTACAGCTTTGGCTCTCCCCCCTTTATATACCCCGCCGGTACGCGTGGTTGGAATCATCCCTTGAGGTGATGAAATCCCCAAGCAGGTCTCGCTAAGAAGAAGACACTAATCATTTCCAACTACCCCCTTCGGATCCACACAAAGTGCAAAGGAGGAAGGTGAAAACAAACTAATGCCCCCTTAGGGTAAAACAAATAAAATAGACACAACAAGCAGCAAGTATTACTTTCCCCTACTTATACTAAGTAAATAGATAAAGCAGTAAGGAAAGACTTTTAAAAATCAGAATGAAACGAAGGCCTTGCAAGCAAATGTTAGTTGTTTATCTTTTGTCCTTTTGTGATTCGCAGCAAAAATACGCAAGATACCAGCATGAAATCTGACTTCACTCATCAACAAACAAGATTAGTGGGTTAGACCACAAAACAGCAAAAGAAAGAGACAAAAACAAAGCTAAAATGTCCCTTTTTTACCTTCTCGAATGTGTTGTTAAGGGAAAATTCGCCCCTCTGGAGTGAAAAACATTGAACTGGGAGGGAAAGTACGCCCTTCTGTAGAAAACAGTCAAAAACAACAAGGGCAAGTTCACCCCTCTACAGAAAACAATTAGAAACAGCAAAGGTCAGGTTCGCCCCTCTACAGAAAACAGTCAAAAATAGCAAAGGGAAGATTCGCCCCTCTATAGAAAACAGTCAGAAACAGCAAAGGGCAGATTCGCCCCTCTGTAGAAAACAATCAAAAACAGCAAAGGGTAGATTCGCCCCTCTGCAGAAAATAGTCAGAAACAGCAAAGGGCAAATTCGCCCCTCTGCAAAAAACCATCAGAAACAGCAAAGGGCAGGTTTTCCCTCTACAAAAAATGACTAAAACAGATGGCAAGTTCACCCTTCTATAGCGTCCGAGAGGGCAAGTTCGCCCCTCTGCGACCTGAATCTGCAAACAAGCTAACAACAAAAGACGTGAAAGAAAGAGACCCCTTTGTGGGTCCCACCGGGTGTGCTAGAAATGTGATCCTAATAAAATGCTACTTCCAAATATGAGATGTTAGATAAAACTAATAGTGCAATATGAAGAAAAGTAACAAAATAAAAGGGCACCTCAATAAGATTAGCCTAAGAAAGTGGACAACATAGAAGTAAGATAAACAAATTGATTGTTGTTATACCTTCATGTTGTTGCTTCCTTGGTTGGCCCTTGATTTTGAAGTCTTGTGTGCTCTTTGGATGACAATGAAGTTGAATGGATGCAAGATGAATTGATGCAACATGGATTGATGATATAAATGCTAAAATGGATGAGAGCTTGAATGACAATTTTGCAAGAGTTTATTTGCAAAAGATTTGATTCTCAAAATGATGGAATTGAGGGGATATTTATAGGCTAATTGGAATTCTCTAGAGAATTCAACGGTTGGGATTGATCCAACAAAGATCAAGATGAAGGGCTATGGTGAGTTGAGGACTCACAAGCCCTCACATCTTGACATGTGGAAGGTGATATGTCTTAGGGTGGAGGGATGTGGAAATGAGGTGGAAGAGAAGGACAAGAGGTGGAAGGGAAGTACATGAGGTGGATGAAGGACAAGTACCTTTGAGGTACCTTGGGGAATGAGAAGATTTCCTCAAAAAGGAACTTCTTGTCCCCAAATGATGATGAAAGAGACTTTTGAGGAATTTTAGAATTCCTCAAAAATCTCCATGGGAAAAGGGGAAGTGTGTGGGAGAAATAAATGTAAATTAAAAATTTACATTCAATGGAGAGTTTATTGGATAAAAGGAGGTCTCCAAAAAGTTGGAGATTTGTCACATGTGGGTGATGTGACAAGTCCAAGGTTCTAGAAACCTTGGACACATGTAAAATGACATGTCATATTTGCATGGGGGATGAGGAAGACCTTGGGAAGACCAAAGTGAATTAAAAATTCACATGGGGAAGAGAGGAACCTTGATTAAATAAATGTGAATTAAAAATTCACATGGGGAAGGGAGTCTAGGCTAAAAATAGTAACTGGGAAGGTTGACCAGAAAAGGTAAGCCAAATGTGGCTAATAATTTTGATTAAGGTTGTGCAAACACATGATTAAGATAATTAATGAGGGATTAGAGGCAAGTGGGAGATTATGGAGGATGTGACACTTAATCTTGATTAAGTGGTGCACATCCTAATCACAGATTAATTAATTTAATCTGGATTAGAAGAGGGTTATGGAGAATGTGACAAGGAGAGAGAAAAAGAGGAATTAAAAATTGGTTTTTAATCCAAATAGGTTAAATGACAAAATTAAATAAGTTTTCATGTTTATTTAATTTAGAGAAGGAAAGGGGGTAAGGTAAAGTATTTAATTTATTTAATTACATACTTTAGGAACCTTAGGTAGAAAATGAAATAATGATTAAATAAATTATTTAATCACTATTTAATGAACTAGATAAATAGAGTAGACGATTTTGATCATATGGAAGTGATCGAATTTGGATGTCTATAGATACTATGCATCTGATTGTGATTAATTAACACCATTTCTTTTAACATCACTTCGAATTAACCAATTAATTGAATAATCAACATTATTTAATTAAATTCAATTATTAATCAAATATTTAATTTATTGATTAATTCACCTTTCTTCTAACTAATATTCATCATATTTAATTAAATCCCCCAAAGTTTTCTCATTTGATTAAATAAATCAAATCAAATGTCACAATCATCTAATCCATTCCAATTAATTAATTTTGAATTAATTAATCCTAGATCACTTTCTAATTAGCATTAACAAATTCTCTAGCTTTTAACTCCTCAAGAGTTAAATCAACCCATGGTCAACTAACCATATTGCACATAAAATTAATTTCTTTTAATTATCTAATTCCTCTATTTATCCTCACAATGGCATATTCCTCTTAACCACCCTTTATTCAATTTCCCTCCAAAGATTTCAAAAATCTCTTACATCCCCAATAACTCCTCTTACATTTTCATTTGCTTCTCTTACATCCTTTCAAATCTTCAACCACGTTCAATAAATTCTTCTTACAACCTTTCAAATCCTCTTACATTCTCATTTATTTCTTTTACATCCCTCATTCCTCAACACATTTCCCAAAATGTGCTCCACCTTCCTCTAATAGAATTGTGACACTTGACATATTCTCATTGGCTCCCATTTTATCCCACATTCACCAATTCTTTTCATTCTTCAACCCTTGAGTTCTAGAAATAGAATCATTCTCTTCACAATATGGATCTACAACTTCAAGCATTATCACTATAGGCATTTCAATTCATATAAATCCATCATTTTCATCATTTTAGTTAAGCTATCATCATTTGGAGTCATTTTCATACTTGAAATCAATCAACATCATCAAGCTTATCAAAGGGATTGGGAAAGGGCTTCTTTTTCACATCAAAGGAGCACCACTCCCTTATGGGATGGAGTTTTAGTTATTTCAATTAGATTACATGCTATGTTTGCTTGGTTTATGTTCATTTTCATGTTTTCTTCCTGTTTTAGCTAATAATTTCATAGGGAATGCTAAATTTGACTTTCTAACATGTTTAACAAGTGTTTGTTGATCTTCTGTTAGCTTGTTGTAGGTTTGGTGTTCACAACATCCACAATAAAAACATAATATATCAAAATGGAACAAGAAAAATTCCTTAAATTACTCATCATAATGCTAGATATCAAGGGTATATTAGATAGTAGGGATTTGAGAAGGTTGAAGCATGCATGGCTATAACTAAATTGTTCACATAATATTAGGTTTTGTTTATTTGTTTGTTATAGTTGGTGAGAATGAGTACTCTACATTTTACCATAACAATGATATGAAATGGGATAATAAGTATCAAATATTTAGTAGATAAATTAATGAAGTTAAAATTGTAGACACTTCCATTGGATAAG
>CM021109.1:411834006-411983859 GCA_007115665.2 Sequoiadendron giganteum
GCGACAAAACCCTCCATGCATTAACTTGAAATTTTAACGCATTTGTACATATTTTATCAAAAATATAAAATATGGGTTTTGTGGGCAGGAAAGAATGAGGAAATGGGTAGGAATTTTATTTTATTTTTAAATGATTTTTGGAAGGGGGAAGAAGAAAAGCGTCGAGGGGTGTATACGCCCCTCGACGGGTGGAGCCACCCCAGCCGCGAGTGTAGGCACCCCCCGGTAGGGTGGGTATGCCCTGGCCACAGACGAAGAAGCCCTGCCACAGGGCGTATCCGCCTCGCCGCGGTAATTTTGAAAATTACCTTACTTCATTTGCACTGTAGTAGTTGAGAGGAGAAGAGAAAGAGCAAAGCCAGTTGGGTGAAATCTTTGAGGGAGAATAATGACAAGACATCACACGGATAGATGAGTTTAAGCAGTGTCCTGAGACAGCAAAGATGCAGGCCATGAGACAAAAAACAAAACCCTCCATGCATTAAGTGAAATTTTAATGCATTTGTACATATTTGCATCAAAAAGTATAAAATATGAGTTTTGTGGGTGAAAAGGCGAAATGGGTGGAAATTTTCTTTTTTAAAAATGATTTTTGGAGGGGAGAAAGCATGAGGGTGTATCACGCCCTCGATGGGGCCGAGGCTCTGCCCTAGCCCATGACGTAGGCAGTCTGAGCCTCCAGCCATGAGCAGAGAAGCCAAGTGGCAAAAGGATCACATGACCTGGTGAGGCTGGTGGTGGATACATTGTAAGAGGCAAATCCACTTGAGGGCCATTTAAGATCCTGTGTAAGCACCATGGTGGCATGGTGTGTCATGAGACACAGGGCTGCAGACCCGAGACACAGGCACGTGAGTTCACCCAAGCTAGAGGCAGTCACTCTGGTCCCGGTTGAAGTACGCTTGATTAGAGGTGCTGACAATGCATACATGTGACGGCATACACTTGGCAGATTCCTGGCCATTGAAAGAAGCAGCTCCGCCCGGCGAGGAGGAATGCCTCCTTAAGTGGGAGGTGTGATCTGCTTATTGTAGTGGGGACAACATGACGCCACTTAATGAGATGCTCTACAACTGTGAGAAATGATTATGCCCCGGCCGGTCGAGGGTGGAAACGCCCCACTGCACAGAGCAGATCCACCTCGGCTGCCCAAGGGCGGATACGCCCCGTGGCAAGCTGAGGGCGGATCTGCCCCGCGGCAGGGGGGGAAGAATGAGAGAAAGAAGGAGAGAGAGAGAGAGAGAGAGAGAGAGAGAGAGAAGTGGGAGGAAGAGAATTTGTGAGACGAAATTTTTTGATAAGAGGGATGAAATTTTTTAGGATTTTGCCAAATTGCAGACTCATGAGTGGAGGCCAGAGGCATTGGCATTGTCAATCGAGGCGATGACCAGAGCAGATCATGCAGCTTTGGAGTGGGCAGGGTTATTGCACTTGGTGCAGTTTCTTGAGATGAGGACTCATCAGGTGATGTTGACAACCCTGATAGAGAGGTGGAGCTAGGCCACATCGACGTTCCATTTACCGATCGAAGAGATGACTGCTACACTTTAGGATGTGTGGCATATCCTGAGGCTACCGATAGCGAGACGGTTAGTATGCAAGGAGGAGTTGAGAGGAGATCAGCTGGATGAGACCGTGCTGGAGTTATTTGGGAAAGATGACTTGCCGATACAGAGAGGGGGTTGGATATAGACAATGCCTATCCTTGGGGGTGTCGACATTACCATTGTTTCTATGTTGCTTCATCAACGGGATTCTGTTGCCAGACCGGAGTAGGCGTTTAGCAGCCTACGATATATGGGGATGATTCGACATATTTTTGAGTGGAGGGATGGATAGTTTTCCTGGGGGTCATGTGTATTGGCCTAGTTATATTGGGACATGCACTTGATCTGCTATCGGGGGGTGCAGAGCTTGACGCATCGAACGTTACTGCAGGTATGGGGATGGACGCATATCGTGGTGACGAGGCCTACAGTGATCAGAGGAGGAGACTTGGATGAGAGAGAGCCAGCGGCGTGGCAGTTCAGGGCAGCTAGGGGTTGCATCCTACGATATGAGACATAGGGAGAGGTGGAGCAGTGGAGGAGAGCGTTCGATGATTTACAGAGAGAGGACATTATATGGCGGCCATATATCTTTCAGCGGTTTAGAGGATGGAGGACCAAGGAGGAGAGATGGTGAGGGTTCTTCATGTGTAGATGTGTCTTGATTGGGAGCCCAGGGTACATAGTGGAGCTACATCATCCACATCGAGTGGCGCAGTAGTTTGGACTTGTGCAGGATATTCCAGGAGTGTCGGTTATGTTTCGTCGGCTTACCAGAAAGGTACCTTGGGGGGCGGTGTTGGCAGCGAGAGACGTGAGGGTGTCATGGGTGACGGCAAGTGAGGTGCCCTATCCAGGGAGATGGGAGGGTCCAGAGGATGCTGGAGTGACAAATCAGTATGATCGGTGGTTTCGCAACCATTGATGGGAGAGGGTTACACCAGAGGCGCTTGTTGTGGGGGCCTTAGACGGGGGGCCAGAGGATGAGCAGGAGGGGGGACAGGAGGAGGTGGAGTAGGGTGGATAGGAGGATGATGGACATAGGGATGAGGGACAAGAGAATGGTGGTGCAGAGGAGGGTGTTGTTGGAGATCAGCCGATGAGGAGGGGTAGAGCTCGGAGGAGGAGTCGGCCAAGGAGGCCGAGGGGGCGACGGAGGCCGAGGAGAGCTATGGTAGAGGAGATGGAGGAAGGAGGAGTTGATGGGGGGGAGGAGATAGAGATGGTGGGAGCTAATGGGGGGTAGGATATGGAGGTGGTAGGGGCTGATGGGGGGGAGGAGATAGAGGTGGTGAGATTGGAGAGTGAGTTAAAGGTGGAGATGCTTCGAGTGGTGGAGGGGAGAGCTGCTCAGCCAAGGATTGGCATTATAGTACGGCAGAGATGGGTGCAGGTGAGAGATGAGCAGGAGGATGGGAGAGCCTCAGAGCCACTAGTGGATGTGTGAGCCAGAGATCCATAGGAGGAGGCAGAGAGGGTGATGGATGTGAGAGGACAGCCCAGGGAGAGGCCTGAGAGCAGTCGACAGAGGAGAGTCCAGCCAGTTGAGCAGGAGGGGAGGAGGCTGATGAGGGTGGGGAGGAATGGATAGCCGTGGAGGATTTGGTTGACATGCCAGATAAAGCCGGTGCAGGAGGAGAGAGAGGGAGAGGTGATGGAGCCGTTAGCCATAGTACCAGCAGCCATAGTTGAAGATCTGGTGGTTTTACTGAGAGGGGCCTAGACGAGGATATGGGTGCTAGAGGAGGAGGTGAGGAGGGTAGAGTCAGAGGTACAGAGGATACGAGAGAGAGAGAGGATATAGTGTTTGATCATGTGGTGAGCTAGCTGACGATAGACATATTGGCTGCGGAGAGAGAGAGAGAGAGATGAGATGTGAGTAGAGAGGGACAGAGCACAGGGGGAGCTGGCTCAGGTGACATGGGACTGAGACAGGCTCGAGGTAGTGATGACAGTTGCGCAGATGTGAGGGCAGTTGGAGTCAGTAGGAGGGGGGAGATGGAGATATTGAGACTTCAAGTGGCAGGATTTCAGGAGGAGAGGATGGCACTACAGGAGAGGGCATCTGCAGAGGAGATGAGGGTGAGGGTCGAGGCCGTAGAGGTTAGACTGGAGACGGTGCAGCGAGAGAGAGAGAGAGAGAGAGAGTGCACAAGGACAGATGCAGGCTCTTCAAGGGGAGAGAGACAATGCACAGGGATAGGTGTAGGATCTACAAGAGGAGAGGGACTGTGTACAGGGACAGATGCAGGCACTCCAGGGAGATAGGGACAGTTTATGGAGACAGGTCCAGATTCTACAGTTCTAGAGAGAGATAGCAGTGGGTCAGGTAGAGAACGCTGAGGGGGATATACCACAGATGCGGGCACGTCAAGGGCCAAGTGATGTGATTGTGCTAGAGACAATGCATGCAGAGAGGGAGAGATCCACAGAGTAGATATATTTATTGACAACGACACAGGAGGCATGGGAGCAGGAGCGACGGGCCATGAGTAGAGAGAGGGATAGGTACAGGCATGAGTGGATTGCCACTTGGTACCAGGCTAGGAAAAGAGATGACTATATGTAGGAGGCAGCGTATTGGAGGTGTGCATACAAGTAGGCAGTGCTAGATCTAGTGCAGCGTACAGCGCGGTATGTTAGGTAGACACCCCAGATGCTAGCACCATCGCAGTCATTAGGGACACGGACTAGAGGGTTCAATGATTTCCAGTCGGCTCTTTCTCAGTTTGGGACTCCCAAGCGTGAGTCTCAGGGGACTCCGACACGCAGGGGGCCAGTACCTGAGTCTCTGCAGAGGTTAGATGTGGGCAACTCAGGACATGCAAAGGATAGGTGACAGGATGCAGGTGCTTTTGATAGGTACCAGATGGTAGTGTAGTGCATATTTTCAGATGCACCTTATTTTGAGCATGATATGGAGGTGATTATGTGGTGACCATATTTTGGATATGGACAGTGTATTATTGTGATGATGATATGTGATGGTCTCATTGATAGTATGCCACACATTTTGGTGATGTATGGTATGCATATGGTGTTGTATTGATGTTTTATTGATGTTCCTATGATAGCAGATGTATATTATGCATATGTATGTGATGTTGTTGTGTAGATGTTGTTTTATGCTGTGAATATTTTACTTATGCATGTGTGATGTATGGATTATGTTAATGTATCATGTTAATGGTTGAGAAATGGTAATGCAATTTTATTAATGATGCATAGATGGATATGGGAATGTATGGATGAATGAATGGATAAAATAATCTTAATGAATGGATGAATTTAATGTAAATGGATAGATGTAAAAGGATAAATGAATGTAATGAATGAATGAATAATTGTAATGGATGTATGCAAAATGGATGAATGAACTTAATGAATGAATGTAAAATGGATAAATGGATGTTTAATGTAAATGGATATTATTGGATAAGTGAACTTAATGAATGAATGTAAAATGGATGTAAAATGGATAAATGAATTTTCATGAATGGATGAATAATTGTAATGGATGTATGCAAAATGGATGAATGAACTTAGTGAATGAATGTTAAATGAATGTAAAATGGATAATTGAATGTAATGAATGTATGCAAGATGTTAATGGATAAAGTATCAATGGGTAAATGATATGTGTAGGATGTGGGGTTTCAGTACCTGTCAAAGACCGTAAGGATCTCGAGAAGAAAAGTTAGTAAGGGTGAATGAGAGTTTGCACAACCAAAACCACGAGTCATAGATGTAGGGGCAAGATAGGATGAAGAGGGAATATGCAACATGAGATGAAATGTAATGAGATGAAATGCAACATGAATGCAATTTTCCATCCTTTAGAGTATTGATTTTTGCTATAGCATAAGACATCCAGCGTCAGGGTATGCAAACCAAGATGGATTAATGTCAAATGCATAAAACAAACATGACAAACAAGAGGGATATCCCAATACCCCAAAGTCACGGTGACGTTGGTCAGGCCAAGTATTGGAATAACCACAAGCACAAAGAGATGCCCCCACATAACACGAGGTCCGAAAAGAATCCCGGTGGGTACCATGGGGGGCATCCCAGCAGACAAAAACAAAAGTCAAGAGATGTCCCTATGTTAACTAGGCAAAACACACCACAATATGAAGGATCATGGCAATCTTGACTAGTGTTTATAGGGAGCTCAACTGATAAACAAAATCCAAAAGTACCAAAATATCATAATCAATTACAAGCGTCATTTGCCATAAGATCCCAAGGATGGATGAGGTTGATGTGGTATGTTAGGAAGGATGCATCCTGTTAAGACCAATGATGGATACTAAGCTAAAGTGACCTAGATGACGCAGGATGATTGTTACTAGGTAGATTTCTTGATACGAGGAGATTTTGTTTGTCAAGAATCAGCAATGATAGCGACATACTTGACCACAAGACAACAAGAGGGTGAGACACAACCTAAAGACCTAGGGGCTCAAGGGTTGATGAAAATATCAACCTTGCCTACATGAAAGTGCAGAGCCCTTGTAGTTCAGAAAAAGACCATGGTAAAATAGAGAAAAGTGGACCGATGGAAAATGATGGATGACCAAGACAAACACAAGCCCCAGGGGTAGATCAAAAGATCAACCTTGCCTTCGTGCAAGCACAGGGGCAACGTAGTTCGGACATGACAAAAGACCAAGGATGAATAAGATCGGAAAGTGGACCATGAGGACAGGTGATGAAGGACAAAATGCCTTGGGGGCCGATCCAAAGATTAGCCTTGCCTACTTGCAAGCGCAGAGGTGTCGTAGTTCAAGAGGGGGCGATGATAAAAGTGGAAAGAGAGTGATGATGACAAAAGACGGAAGAGGGAGGCATGGAAAAGCCCCGAGGGCACATCAAAAGATCAACCTTTCCTATGTGCGAGCGCAGGGGCAACATAGTTCACAATGGGACCCAAATGGAGACGACCATGAAGAGTGAGCCTAGAGGAAGATAAACACAATGATGAGATGACACAAGCTCAGATTAGGATAATAAGCTCAACATTATGGGTAGCGAATGATGGTCGTCCAATGCTCAACCAGAATATACCAAGTGAAGAGGTGATGCAAGCGGATGGAAGGATATGGGGATTAGGGAGTCGATGGACAAGTCATAGAGTAACCAAGACGCGAGGTAGATAATGATTCAACCCTATACGAGAGGTGCCCGTTACCATGTTTTCACCATAGGACGAATTATTTCTCTTTACTATTTTGGATTTTTTAATTTTTTTGTATTTTTGACTTTTATCAGGAAGGATACCCTAGCTGACCTAAGTGTAGAACTTCTTCAGATGCATGATGTTGATTGGTTCCTCCCAAAGGCTCACCTTCAGGGGTGGAGATCCTGAAGACACTAGAACCATACTTTGAGGTGATGACATAAGGGCCCAACCAGTTTGCTTCAAACTTACCTTTCTTCTCCTGATCTTGCTGATTCTGTTGATTTTCTTTTAGGACTAAATCACCAAGCTCAAATTGGCGAGGGCGGACTTTCTTATTGTAGCTTCTTTTGAGTCGATGTTGATAAGCTTGCAGATGGGTATAAGCCTTGACACTCTTTTCATCGAGCAATTCCAATTGTGCCAAGCGTGCCACTCGGGTGTCTTCATCAGTGATGAGATTCTTGAGGGAGATGCAAAGTGAAGGGATTTCAACTTTGATTTGAAAGATGGCTTCAGCGCCATAGACAAGAGAATATGGAGTGGCTCTAGTAGGGGAGCAGATGGATGTACGATAGGCCCAAAGGGCAGGATGGATATGGAGGTGCCAATCGCGGCCAGAGCTATTGACCATCTTCTTAATGATTTTGATCAATGTTTTATTTGTCGCTTCTACCTGCCCATTACCTTGGGGGTAATAGGGAGTGGACCAACGATGTTGGATATGGTATGTGGCACAAAGAAATTTCATGCACTTATTTTTGAATGGTTTTCCGTTGTCAGTGATGATGGCAGAGGGGATACCATACCTGTAGAGGATATGGTAGAGGATGAACTTAGAGATATGAACACCAGTGATTTGAGTGAGTGGAATGGCTTCCACCCACTTGGTGAAGTATTCAGTGGTTGTGATGATAAAGGTGTGACCATCTGAAGATGGAGGGTAGATCTTGCCAATCAAGTTGAAACCCCATTGTGAAAATGGCCAAGATGTTGTGATGGGTTGGAGATCTTGTGCACAAAAGACACTTTCTGACATACTCACAAGCATCATGTTCCATTGTGGGCCAGTAATATCCTGCTCTGAGTATCCGCTTAGCTACGGCCATACCATTAGAATGGGCCCCACAAATACCGCTATGCACTTCTATTAATGTTGTGTGGGATTCAGTTTCATCTAAACAATGGAGGAGAGTTCCATCATACCCATGTCGATAAAGTGTATCACCGATAATGGTGTAACGGGCTATGCATTGGATAAATGATTTACGTTGGTTTCTTGTGAGGTCAAGCGGGAGGGTGTTGTCATGAATGTAGGTGTAAATTTCATGGTACCAAGGGGATTCAGGACCTACAATAGCACACACCATGTCATTCTCAAGGATATCGTACGCTAGGATTAGGAGCTGTTCAACTAGGAATTGACAATTTGTGCAATCTTTCGGCATGTCGAGGAGAGAACCAATGGTAGCCATAGCATCTGCTACCTTATTCTGGAGTCTCGGTATCTACTCAAATTGGATGGTAGTGAAATATTTCTTGAAGTCATCCACCATGCGTTTGTAAGGCAACAACTTTTCATCCTTTGTCAGAAACTCATCGTTGACCTGTTTTATGACTAACTGGGAGTCACCAAAAACTTGCAAGTGGGTGATGTGCCATTGAACTGCAATTCTGAGGCTGGTGAGAAGGCCTTCATATTTAGAGATGTTGTTGGTGCAAGGAAAAGCCAATCTGAATGATTTCAGTATGTAGTCGCCTTGGGGGGTGATAAGCAAGATTCCTGCCCCTGATCCATTATGGGTGTGTGATCCATCAAAGTACAATGTCTAGGTGGTGGTTTCTGAGACTGCAAATACTCCTTCATCAGTAAATTCAGTTTCTATGGGATAAGCGTCCACTAATGGGGCATCCGCCAACTGATCAACTATTACTTTTCCTTTAATGGCTTTTCTATCCACATATTCTATATCAAACTCACTGAGGAGCATGATCCATTTAGCCATTCGACCAGTCAGGGCTGTCTTGGATAGCAAGTACTTGAGGGGGTCAACTTTGGATATTAATTTTATAGGATGACTGAGCATATAGTGGCGTAGCTTTTGTGTGCTGAAGACCACAACAAGACAGGACTTTTCCATTGGTGAATAGTTGAGTTCATACCCGACCAGTGTGCGACTGATGTAATAGATCACCCGTTCCTTTGAAGATTCATCATGTTGTGCCAATAATGCCCCCAATGCTACTGACGTGGCCGATATGTACAACAGGAGGGGTTTTCCAGGGATAGGTGGCATCAAGATCGGTGGGTCGGCCAAATATCCTTTGAGCATGTCGAAGCCCAACTAACACTGTTGATTCCACTTGAAGTTGGTGTCTTTCTTGAGAAGGTGGGAAAATGACTGACATTTATCCGCAAGTTGAGCTATAAAGTGGTGGATGGATTGTAGTTTCCCTTGGAGACTCCTTAATTGTTTCAAGTTTCTTGGAGGAGGCATATCCATGATAGCTTTCACCTTAGCTGGGTCAACCTCGATGCCTCTTCGAGACACTATCAAGCCCAAGAGTTTTCCTGAGGTGACACTGAATACACACTTTTTTGGATTTAGTCGAAGCTTGTATTGTTCTAAGCGCTCAAAGATCCGATTCGAAATGGCAGGGTGCTCTTCCCTAGTTCCAGATTTTTCCAGTAGGTCATCGACATAGTCTTCCATGATGATGTGAATGAGGTCATGGAATATAACTATCATTGCCTATTGATATGTTGCCCCTGCATTTTTTAGACCAAAGGGCATGACATTATAACAGAAAGTACCCCAAGGTGTTGTAAAAGCGGTTTTATGTTGATCGTCGGGGGCAATCCGGATCTGATTATAGCCAGAGAAGCCATCCATGAGGGATAACATCTCATGTCCCGCAGTGATGTCGACTAACATGTTGATGTTAGGCAAGGGGAAGTCATCTTTTGGGAAAGCTTTGTTGAGATCCCGGAAATCCATATAAATCCTGATGTCTCCATTGGGTTTAGCAACAGGTACAATATTGGAGATCCAATCAGAGTAGTCAATGGGCTTGATAAAACCAACATCTAGTAACTTTTCCAGTTCTTTCTTAACCAATAATCCCACTTGTGGGTGCATTTTTTGGAGCTTCTGCTTGACAGGTTTAGTCTCTGGACGGACATCCAAATGGTGGACAACAAGATTGGGATCCAAGCCAGGCATATCAGAGTAAGCCCATGCAAAGTTGATAACCCCTTCATGGAGAATTTAGACAATGGTGATGTATTTTGTTTCAGATAAAGACTTGGCCACATAATTTATCCTTGGAATCTCTTCTGTCCCCAGGTTCACCTCTTGTGTTTCTTCAATGAGAATTGAAGATTGCTCAGATAGTCATGTTCCTACAAGGGGAAGATGAACGTCCCCATCTTCCTTTGCCATATCAAGGTTTTCATTGTTAGATACATCCTTTGTTTTTACTTTTTCGTAGTCAAAAAGCGCCTCGGTGAGGTTTTCACTTGATGACCCATTTTTCTTTTGTTTCTTTTTGTTTTTGCAATTAGGGCGTTCATCTTCCCCCAATCCCATTAGATGTACGTAGGTATCTTCTGAGGGAAAAGTGTTGATTGGTGTGCTACCTTGTAGGTCATGATCGATAAGCTTGGGATGTTTAAGGGATAAAGTTATGGTACAAACAGATAAGCATTCAAACATGGCAGGGAGGTCAATGTGATTCAAATCGTCGTACGTGTGTATGATGGATTCCTCCTCTGGTATGTCTTCAAGGGAATTTTTGTCAACACTAACATTGTTAGAGGTGTTAGCAGATGTTGTAAGACCCTTCTGTTTGGTATCATAGCCCAAGCCCAAATTCCTTGGTCGAATGGTAGTTGCTTCAATGGGCAGACGTCTTCCTTTTTCTTCTGCACCAAGGCCTCCGCCTTGGTAATGGCAATTTTTGATGAATTTGGAGGCATGTGGATAGGCTTCATGAAAGTATTCAATAAGGAGTCGTGGTGGTTTAGGTTCATCCCGATAAACCCATTGACTGATATCATCGTCCATTAGATCTTGGAGGGATCCCAAATCATTGAATGTTGTGGACCCCACATTCTTGGAAGTGAGGGTGAGTGTCTTTTCTTCTACTTCTGGTAGTGGCAGAATCGGTTGCCCATATGTGCGGAGCGAAGGTGGCATGGTAGCCACATTGAGTGTGGTGTGCATTTTGTATTCACCACATCCCTTATCTATGATCTGTACCTTGGTGATGGTGGAAGCAGGTGTGGATGATGGTGGGGATGAAGTGTTCAGAGTATTGGTGGATGGGATAGGATCGGATGTCAGGGGTGCCCCCATTTCAACCCCTGGGCAATAATGTGAATGTGCAAAAGAGGCTTCTAAGGCATGGAAATATTCAAAGGGTTGAGTGTCGGCTTGTATGGTGACTTCCATTCCTTGAAATGGGAATTTTAGGCATTAGTGATAGGTTGATGGTACGACTTGCATAGACTGAATCCATGGATGGCCAAGAAGGATGTTGTATGGGAGTTCAAGGTCCAGAACATGGCACATAGTGTATTGGACAATGGGGCCCACTTGAATAGGGAGGAAAATAATGCCTTCAGAATCTCGCTCTGCATTATCATAAGCCTTGATGGTGATCACTTGATTTCTCAAATCAGCTTGGGTGTATCCAACCTATTGTATGAACTTTAATGTACAGAGATTTAGGGCTGAACCATTATCTACTAGTACCCTTTTTACTTTTTGACAGTTGACACCGACCTCAAGATGGAGGGGGTGGTTGTGGTTTGTATCGAGATGCGGCATGTCCTTTTGGCTAAAGGCTAGCTGATAGGTCGATGAAAGATTGCCTACCAATGCTTGGAATTGGGTAGGTCAATATTATCAGGTACTTGTGTGCTTTGCAAAGCCTTACTTAGGATATCTTGATGTATGGGAGATGACTTAAGCAAATCCAAAATGGATATTTGGGCTGTAGTTTTACCTAGGTGGTCTAGGATATTATACTGGGTATTGGCGGATGGTCGTTGGGTGGATGTCGATGTTGTTGGGACTGTGATGTGGATTCGCCGAGTAGTAACAGTACATTGTGGATCTTTTCCCTTAACATGTATCATGGATACACGAGGTTCCACTTGTTCTACATATGAAACCACACCTTGATAATTATGTGGTACGCTTTTATAGCTGATGTTATTGGTACTGTTTCCTGGTTGGTTGTTATTACCAGGTCCAGGATTTGAGTTGGATGTACTAGGACCCTGGTTATGGTTAGGAAAGGTGTTTTGGTATATTTGTAATTGAGCATTGGATGAAGATGTTACATTAGCATCTACATGTATTTCGCCTCGATCGATGAGACCTTGGATGTAGGTTTTTAAGCCTTGACATTTTTCCAAGGTATGTCCTTTAATTTTGTGAAATTCACAGTATTCATTGTCTTTAAACCAAGAAAGCTTGGGTTTAGACGTATTGAGGGGTTTGGTGACAGGGTATGTTATGGGGTAATTGGCTTGAAGAAGCTTATTAAACACCGCACTAAGGGGTTCTCCCAACTGAGTGAATTGTCATTTATTCCCACCTTGGTTATTTCGATTGGCTTGTTGTCGCGATGCCCCTTGGGGGACGGATATGGTGTTCTGAACGGACGGTTGTTGCTGGGAAGGATATATTTGCATGGTGTTGGCCAATTGGACATGTTTAGTGTCAGTGACACCATCATTGACGGCATTTTTGTTTCTATTCCAAAAATGAGGTTTATCCCTGAAGGACTTCTCTCTATCGGAATTGAAATGTTTGACTTGTCCTCTTGCGACAAGGGCTCGTTCTAAGATGGGGCCTTTCTCCACAATTCCCGCAAAAGTAGTAATGCAATGGAGTTGGAAATTATGTGCCATATCTGGGTGAGAGTTTTTGATAAACAACGTTACCATGTCTTTTTCTATTGGTGGGGATTTCATCCTACTAGCCAAGGCATGCCATCTTTGTAAGTAGCTTGCAAAGGTCTCTCCATCGCGTTGTTTTTATTTGAGGAGATCAAGTGTGTCAATATCTTTCTCTATGTTAAAAGAGAAGTGAGTGACAAACTGTTCAGATAGTTGTACAAAGGTTTTGATAGTTCCTTTTTCTAGACCCATAAACCAGTTGAGGGCAACCCCTTGTAGAATTTTAGGAAAAATTCGGATGAGGTAATTGTCATTGTGCATGACCTCTTGGCAATGAGCATAAAACTCTTGAAGGTGAGCTCTAGGATCCTTGGTTCCTTTGTATTTTTCAAATTTGGCTATCTCAAAATGTTTAGGAAAAGGAACCAAGGAAATGGAGGGATCAAATGGATAAGGGCATATGTCCTCAAACTTGAAGGATTGTTTTCCCGTTCTAGCTTGTAAGTCCTTTAATGCGGCTTTTACTTCTTCTAAGTCTCTGTTGACGGGAGTCAAAGTTGATTGAGTGTATGGGTAATGTTGTTGGTATGATGAGGATGGCCCTGTCATTTTTGGATCATAAATGGCCTGAGTCGGGCATGAATGCATTGGTTGATTGTAAGAAGATGGATGGTTGGATGATTGGTTGTGTTGAGTGGGAGCCACTTGTTGTTGATAATAAGACACGAGAGAGGGGGCCTGTTGTTGCATAGCATTTTGGTAATGCGTAGAAGTAAGGCCTCTTTGTGGATGTGATGATGATTGTTGATAATAAGAAGCGTAAGGTGTCGCTTGTTGGTGAATTTGTTGTTGTTGCAAGTAGGGTGGATAGGATTGGTTTTGTTGTGCAATGGTGGGTTGTTGCATGGCATATGGATATGGATTTAATGTTTGTTGGTGAGGATTGTGTTGAAGTTGTGGAGGATTGGTGTAAGGTGGCGGTTGGGTATGTGTCTTTGGTTTTGCACATTCTGATGAGGGTTTGTATGGGATGGAATAGTGTATGTGCTAGAGGGATGATAAAGGTATTTGGTGAGCGGGTTATGGTGTGTTTGCGTAGGGATGTGCATATGTTGTTGTGGAGATTTTTGTGGAGGTTGTTGTTTTGTTGATGAGGTGGATGAGATAATATTTGTTGTTGTTGAGGTGAGTGAGATGGGATGTATTGTTGTTGTTGAGATATATGTTGCACAACTTGATGTGGTGGTTGTGTGAGAATGGAAGGGTGTTACGGATGTTGTTGATGTAAGTGTTGAGATGAAGCTATTATAGTAGCAACATTTTGTGCCGGTACTGGTGGTGTGATGGATTAGTGTGGATTATTTGGAGTTTTTTGAAATGTAGGAGGTAGTGCATTGGTAAGTGGAGGTGTGCCCCCAATATTACAATATGGGGAAGGAAGCGGTGGAGCAGATGTGATATATGACAACATGCCATAGGTGTGGGGGTCATTAGGATCGAGTGGTGGAATGGTAGATGTTGTGGTTGGAAGATGAGGATATTCTTGGACTTGATGGATGACAGCATTTCCAAGTTTGGGGTGGTACCAATTTTCAGTGGGTGCACCTTTAGGAACGTAGGAACTTTCTGGAACATTTTGTGAGGTTTGTGGGTCAACAAATGGGGGAAGGGTATATTGTGATGTATCGAAACCGGATGGTGGTTTGACTCCCTTCATGAGTAAGGTGGCAAGGATCTTATCCCCATGTTTGTTTAGGATGTGATCCATCATTTGGACATTGGCAGGATTGCTGAGATATTCGTCAACAGTGACTTCGGGTTGATTTACCATGTTTTCATCACTAGGTGGTGTGATATTCTGGATGTTAGTGTTTGATTGGAATGAAACGCCACTATGGGGATCATGTGGAACGTTATTAGGATCTTGAGGGACATTTGGTTGGGAGCCTTGATTTTGTTGGTCTGCCATTTGCTTTTTCGTTTGTGAACGGGTTTGAATAGGCATGAACATGCAAAACAACTAGGTGATTTCAAGATGTAATCTCTAGAGGATGATCTAGGTGATGATTTGGATTGATTGACTTAGATTGGATGATGGATCAATTGATGGTGTATCGATTGAGGACTTGGATGAGGATTGATTTAATTGGATCAAATGATGATGTATCGATTTGATGATTGGATTGAGGATTGGATTTGATTGGATCAAGTGATGATGTATCACTTGATGCTTTGTATGAGGATTATATTTGATTGGATCAAGTGATGATGGATCACTTGATGATTGGATGATGATTGGATTGGTGATTGGATCAAATGATGATTTGGATTGATGATTGGATTGGATTGGATCAAATGATGATTTGGATTGATGATTGAATCAAATGATGATTTGGATTGATGATTGGATTGGTGATTGGATCAAATGATGATTTGGATTGATGATTGGATTTGATTGGATCAAATGATGATTTGGATTGATGATTGCATTGGGTTGGATCAAATGATGATTTGGATTGATGATTAGATGATGGAAGGGATCCTAAAACCTGATTTGGAGACCACCCTAGGTGACTTGTAACGTTGGTTGATCGGATTAAATCAATTATTATGACACCTAATCCACCTTGAGATAGAAGGGGATTGATTTAGGCCAATGATGTTGACTTACAACACAAATCCACCTCAAGATAGAAGCAGATTGATTAGGTTGAAGACAAGGATTGATTATGTAGGATAACGATCAATTTAACACCTTGGTCAATTCGGGAGACAACTCTTAACATAAGGTTTTAAGGGATTTTGTGTTGAGGAATGATGATGGATGCAAAGGGAATATGTGTTGCTAAAGATGTTTAGGTCTTACGATAAGATGGGTATCCCAAATGGTGGAATGATCAATGCGAATGTGGTAAATGGACATTTTTTTTTTTTTTTGGAGAGGTTAAATGGAGGTTTGGAATTGTCAAATGGATGTTTGGATTGGTCAAATGAGTGTTTAGGATGATCAAATGTTCAAATGGAGGCTTTAGAGATTCGAACAGAGGTTTAAAAGGGTCAAATGGATGAAACTGTCTGTTTAGGGGGCATATTCGCACTTCTGCAGAAAAGGATGAAACAGTGGGGCGGATTCGCACTTCTGCAAAAAAGGCTGAAACAGTGGAGCAAGTTTGCCCCTCTGCGGTTAAAAAAAAAAAGCTGAAATAGTGGGGCAAGTTCACCCCTCTACGGTAAAAAAAGGCTGAAATAGTGGGGCAAGTTCGCCCCTCTATGGTAAAAAAGGTTGGAGCGATGGGGCAAGTTCGCCCCTCTGCAGTAAAAAAGGATGAAACAGTGGGGCAAGTTCACCCCTCTGCGGTAGAAAATGTAACTTGGTTTGGATAAGGGATTTTGGCAAGGACTTAAAATGACTTAATGACGGTTTGACTTATTGAAATTTACCGGTTCTTCACAGAAAGACACTTTGAACAAGCACAATCCTATGATTAGTGTTTAACGAGTATGGCCAGCAAAGGTCTTACTCTACGATGAACAAGGTTTCTAGGGAGTCCTCGATATATGCTCAGTACGTGAGGCACAACCGTGAACACCAGTCTGTCACAAGCGTGAGTCGGGAGCCCCAGCGAGATATTGAAAGGCTCAGAACAACTCTTCACATCTATCTAGGTATCACCCTAGCTTCGACGTTCCGCTAATTACGATGCAACTAGATTGGGGTACAACTTTGGCTCTCCCCCCTTTATATACCCCACTAGTACGCGTGGTTGGAATTATCCCTTGGGGTGATGAAATCCCCAAGCAAAAATCCCCAAGCAAGTCCCGCTAAGAAGAAGACACTAATTGTTTCCAACTACCATCTTCAGATCAAAACAAAGTGCAAAGGAGGAAGGTGAAAACAAACTAATGCCCCCTTAGGGTAAAACAAATAAAATAGACATAGCAAGCAGCAAGTACTACTTTCCCCTACTTATACTAAGTAAATAGATAAAGCAGTAAGTAAAGACTTTTAAAAATCAGAATGAAACGAAGGCCCTGCAAGCAAATGTTAGTTGTTTATCTTTTTGTCTTTTTGTGATTTGCAGCAAAAATATGCAAGATACCAACATGAAATCTAACTTCACTCATCAACAAATAGGATTAGTGGGTTAGAGCACAAAACAGCAAAAGAAAGAGACAAAAATGAAGCTAAAATGTCCCTTTTTTACCTTTTCGAATGTGTTGTTAAGGGAAAATTCACCCCTCTACAATGAAAAAACACTGTACTGGGAGGGCAAGTTGGCCCTTCGACAAAAAACAATCAAAAACAGCGAAGGGCAGGTTCGCCCTTCTACAGAAAACAGTCAAAATCAACAACGGGCAGGTTCGCCCCTCTATAGAAAATAGTCAAAAATAGCAAAGGGCAGGTTCGCCCCTCTACAGAAAATGACTGAAACAACAAAGGGTAAGTTCGGACCTTTGCAGAAAACAGTCAGAAATAGCAAAGGGTAGGTTCGCCCCTCTGCAGAAAATAGTTAGAAACAGCAAAGGGTAGGTTCGCCCCTCTACAAAAAATAGTCAGAAATAGCAAAGGGTAGGTTCACCCCTCTACAGAAAACAATCAGAAACAGCAAAGGGCAGGTTCGCCCCTCTACAGTAAACGGCTAAAACAAAGGGCGTGTTCACCTTTCTGTAGCGTCCGGGAGGGCAAGTTCACCCCTCTACAACCTGAATCTGCAAACAAGCTAACAATAGAAAACGTGAAAGAAAAAGACCCCTTTGTGGGTCCCACTGGGCGTGCCAAAAATGTGATCCTAATAAAATGCTACTTCCAAATGTGAGATGTTAGATAAAACTAATAGTGCAATATGAAGAAATAACAAAATAAAAGGGCACCTCAATAAGATTAGCCTAAGAAAGTGGACAACATAAAAGTGAGATAAACAAATTGATTGTTGTTATACCTTCATGTTGTTGCTTCCTTGGTTGGCCCTTTGATGCTTCAAGAATTGTGTGCTCCTTGGATGGCAATAGGATTGAATGGATGCAAGATGAATTGATGTAATATGGATTGATGATGTGAGTGCTATAATGGATGAGAATTTGAATGGCGATTTTGGAAGAGTTTTGTTGCAAAAGACTTGATTGTTTAAAATGAGGGAAATGAGGGGATATTTATAGGCTAAATTGAATTCTCTAGAGAATTCAACGGTTGGGATTGATCCAACAAAAATCAAGATGAAGGGCTATAGTGAGTTGAGGACTCACAAGCCCTCACATTTTGACATGTGGAAGGTGAGATGTCTTAGGGTGGAGTGATGTGGAAATGAGGTGGAAGAGAAGGACAAGAGGTGGAAGGGAAGTACATGAGGTGGATGAAGGACATGTACCTTTGACGTACCTTGGGGGATGAGAAGATTTCCTCAAAAAGGAACTTTTTGTCCCTAAATGAGGATGAAAGAGACTTTTGAGGAATTTTAGAATTCCTCAAAAATCTTCATGGGAAAAAGAGAAGTGTGTGGGAAGAATAAATGTAAATTAAAAATTTACATTTAATGGAGGATTCATTGAATAAAAGGAGGTCTCCAAAAATCTAGAGATTTGTCACATGTGGGAGATGTGACAAGTCCAAGGTTCTAGAAACCTTGGGCACATGTAAAATGACATGTCACATTTGCATGGGGGATGGAGGAGACTTTGGGAAGATAAAAGTGAATTAAAAATTCACATGGGGAAGAGGGGAACCTTGGTTGAATAAATGTGAATTAAAAATTCACATGGGGAAGGGAGTCCATACCAAAAATGGTAAGTGGGAAGGTTGACCAAAAAATGTAAGCCAAATATGGTTAATGATTCTGATTAAGGTTGTGCAAACACAGGATTAAGGTAATTAATGAGAGATTAGAGGCAAGTGGGAGATTATGGAGGATGTGACACTTAATCTTGAATAAGTGGTGCACATCCTAATCATAGATTAATTAATTTAATCCGGATTAGAAGAGGGTTATGGAGAATGTGACAAGGAGAGAGAAAAAGAGGAATTAAAAACTATTTTTTAATCCAAATAAGTTAAATGACTAAATTAAATAAGTTTTCATGGTTATTTAATTACATACTTTAGGAAACTTAGGCAGAAAATGAAATAATGATTAAATAAATTATTTAATCACTATTTAATGAACTAGATAATTAGAGTAGACGATTTTGATCATATGGAAGTGATCGAATTTGGATGTCTACAATAACTAGCCATGAGCTCCTATATATACTTAATTATCCCTTGGCTACCGCTTAGGCCAACTCAAATACTTAACTAGATAACACTTAGGAATGACATAACTACCTATATATGATTATAATAATTAATTTATAACATATTCAAGAGTTAAAGTATCTACAAGCCAGCTACTTATAAACCAACACACACTATAGAATTAGGGGCACATCATGTTGTGTTTAATTTATTAGGATTTTCACTTATAATATCCTAAATTAATATATTATTATCATATAACCGCTATAATGGATTTTTCTCTATAAGTTAATGTTGATATGTTGGAATATGAAGTCAATTTTATTGTTATTCCAACAATGATGAATAGTTGGCATTAATATCTAGCTAGTGCTTTAGGTATACACCCAACACAACCGAAGGCCTCTATTCAATTGAAGGTTGAAATGATGGGGGGTCCCAGGTGGTGTTATAGCCCCCTTGGACGTCAAATGACATTACACCAAAGGCATTTCTGGAAAAGCCAGATTTTTATATATTTGGGACTCCCTATTTATGGTAATTTTGACAAATGTTCAGCATGTAGTTGCATGAGTCACACTTTCTATTTTTGGAAATTTTTGTTCGACAAGGACTCAACAACTTGGATTTATTATACTCTTTCGAAGTCATGTTTTCTAAAACTTTTGAAGGTTGTTTGTAATTGCAAATTTCCTAAGAAATAAAAATATGAAAGATCTTTTCTCGTGGTTTTTTCCTGGTATAATTTCACTAGGTTTACCACATAAAAACTGTGTTAAATTTGTGCTTATTGTTTTTCTCTATTTATTTTTCACTATAAATTTTCTTATATGAGATGTTTATTTTCTTAAATTTATTATTATTAGTTTCTTAAATTAAAAATCCTAATATTGAATCATAAAGTTAATTTTGATGCTCCTTTTTCTCATAATCAAAACTCTACAGGACCTTTCCCTAATAATTTTGGCCTTGGTTAGGCATGATAGAATCCTTAACATTGGTACTGTTTATATTAAATCCATGACCATTGGTCATTCATCATTGTATCACAAAATCCCCAAGGATATCCCACATAATCCTCATTCAATATTTATTTCTCGTTGCAATCTAATGCTCTTATATTAGTTCAAACTAATCAAATTTTCTTTAAGTATTATTATCCTCAAAATACTTTTGCTAGTGATGTTTTCATGAGATCTTTGCTTGATATAATTTAAATTTATTTCTAATGGTTAGTAGTAAAGTAACAAACAAAATTTTGGCTACATAACATAGCATTCATTTATTATTTTAATGTTTAAATTTTATACCAATTTTTTAATCTTAGCTTCATTACAACTTTGCAATGGGAATTTTCCACACTAGTTTCATTATGAATTTCATCTTTCTTAATGATCCTAAAAGAGTTATATCTCATAGCATTGGTGATAATACTACACTCTTACAATATTTTTTACTTTTAACTACTATTTCATAACCAAAAATATTGGTTATAGTATGATGTACTTTATAAATATCTTTGCTTACTAATCACCTCGAATATCTTCTTATCTATTCCATATGATCCTCATGTGTTGGTTAATTCTTATCACATCTATATTGAACATATTTTAACTTTCTTATCTATAATTTTCTTAAACAAATTTTGACTAATGATATTCATGTTTGCTCTTTTTTTACCCATTCAAATATGATATTATTACAATAGGAATCACTTTAATGTTTCAATATATTTCTTTGATTATGGTTCTAGTATGATGCTTTGATTGGAAATATTCATTTTTTGCTTTAAATTTTTTTATACTTCTTTCTTCCTTGTTTCATTTCGTATACTGTCTTGGAATGTAAGGAGACTTAATAGCCCCTATAAACATAATTTGTTGAAGGCTTCTTTGGCTGATGTGAAACTAGATATCTTAATGATTCAGGAAACTAAAATGAAAATAGAAAGCTTTGAGAAAGTTATAAAATGGTCTTGGCTCGGTGTTGGTTTTGAAGTTAGTGATGTTGACGGTGCCTCAAGTGGGATTGCAACTTTTTGGAACTCCTCAAGGCTTGTTGGAAGGTTGGATTTAAATAATAAAAATAGTCTCTTAGTTTAGAAGATAATGTTACCTTAGTCAAATGGAATATGGTCAACATTTATAGTCCTAATTCGAGATTGGATAGGCTTGAGTTATGGAATATGATGGATGGAATCATTTCCAATATAAAAGATGAGATGTGGATGTTAGGAGGAGATTTCAACTCCCTGTTATACCCATCAAAAAAAAGTGGAGGCCTAACTGATTTTTATGACATCATGATGGACCTTTTAGGTTTCCCTAACTTTGTAGGCCTAAAGGATATCCCTCTGATTGGATCTTTTTTCACTTGGTCTAAAAGTAGGTAGGGAAGTCACCTAATTCAAGTCAAATTGGACAGGTTTTTTCTTTCCTCTAATTGGAAGATCTTGTAAAATATCTCTTTGTTGCATTCCAAAGAACATAATCTAATCATAGTGCTCTCCTTCTCGAATGGGATGATAAAATGACTAAAAGGCCTTACCCTCTCAAATATGAGATAATATGGTCACTCCACCCAGACTTCAAATAATTGGTTGAAGAATGGTGGAATTTACCTTGTGATGGCACTCCCAACTTTCTATTAACTCAGAAGTTGAAAAGAATCAAAGAAAAGGTTGAGAGGTGGAACAAGTATTCATTTGGGAACATTTTATCACTAAGAAAGACTTAAACATGTAAATTAAAGAGATCCAAGATTTAATGGAACTAGGAATTATGGATGACGAGATTTGTAATAAAGAAAGGGAATTGAGAGCTCAATGGTATAAAATAAACAAAAAGGAAGAAATATTCTAGAAACAGAAATCAAGAGTCCAATGGTTAAGAGAAGGGGATAGAGACACTAATTTTTTCTATCAATATGCTTTGAAGCACAGAGCAAGAAACAGGATCAGATTCCTAACTACTTCTAATGGGACTATACTTGATAGTGAAGAGGTCATAGCTCAGGAGGTTGTTTCCTTCTTTTCAAATTTTCTTGATCTGCCAATGGTTGATAGTTCTAAATTGAGTGATTTCTTGGAAGTCATCCCCAATGTTATTACAAACTAGGACCTCAAAGAATTATCCAAGGTTTTTTGTTTGAAGGAGGTTAAGGAGGCTTTTTTCTCATTTGGTGTTTTTAAAGTACTAGGACCAAAAGGATTCCCCCCAATTTTCTACCAAGTCTATTGGGACATAGTTTCTCCAGACTTATTTAATGCGATGAAGGAATTCTTTAGATCGGGAAATCTTTTGAATCAGATGAACACCACCTTTATATATTTGATCCCTAAGAATAGTTATATTGCTTCTATGAATGATTATATACCTATCAACTTATGTAACACCACATATAAGATCACTCTAAAATTATGGTCAACAGGTTGAATGTAGTTTTGAGAAAAATGATTGTTGTGAATCAGAAGGGATTTGTACAAGGAAGAAAAATATTGGATGCTACCATTTATACCCATGAGGTGCTACATTCTATGGACCATGAAAAAAATAGGGTATGGTTCTAAATTTGGACCTCTCAAAAGCATATGATTGGGTATCTTGGAATTTTCTATTTGTTGTTCTCAAAAAAATTGGATTTAATAGTAAATTCCTCAAGTTAACCAAATCTTGTGTCACTACTCTGAGGTAATTTATCCTAGTTAATGGGGTTCCTCATGGTTTTTCCTCTCCAGGCCATTGACTAAGACAAGGAAACCCATTATCATCCTACTTGTTTGTTATTTTTGTTGAAGCTCTTGGCCGCAATATACAGAAACAAATTGCAAAAAAAACTTAAAAGGTTTTTGTGTTGCTTCCTCTTTACCCCTCGCCTCACATCAATAGTTCATAGATGATACTATGCTTATGGGGGATGCTTCTATTGTTGAAGCAAAACAATCAAAAATTACTCTTGATCAATATGCTAAGCTATATGGCCAATTTATAAACTATTAGAAAATAAAAATCTACTTCTTTAATACCAATTAGATTGTTAAAGAAAAAGTTATAAATATATTAGGATGTCAGGAAGCAGACTTATCTGCTACTTACTTGGGTCTACCTCTAATCTCCAAAATTCCCAACAAAAACTACTAGAATTGTACTATGGAGAGGATGTAGAAGAAACTAGATGGATGGAAAGGAAAACTATTGAGCTTTGCTATGAAGATTCAACTTCTAAAAGCTTCCCTACTAAATATTCATGTTTATTACCTCTCTTTGTTCAATATTCCTGCTTATGTTGTAGAGAAAATCGAAATGATTCAAAGGAGATTCCTATGGTTAGGTGTGGAAGAAAGGAAAATAATGACACTCATTAAGTGGGAAGCTATTTATATACCTAAGAGAGAAGGAGGCTTGGGAATTAGAAGAACAAAAAAAATCAATAAGGCTCTTGTGGAAAAAATGGGTTGGTAGACTAGGTACAAATCCTAAGGGCTAAATATTTAAAAAATAAGGTGGCTTGTTGTTTTCTCAGGAAAAAGGAGCTACTTTATGGTTCTATCTTTTGGAACAATCTGCTAAAAATTAGAGGAACCCTGACTAAAAGAGAAAAATTTAGGATTGGTTATGGGCTTAGAATTAAATTTTGGGAAGATTCTTATTCCACGTGTGCTCCCTTATCTATTAGAGATGGCCTCTAGAAAATCAAAATAAGACTAAAAAGAAGCATTGGTAAGTTGGTCTCTAACTATTTTGATTGGGATGGTTCGAGACTAAAATAGATTGACTTCACAACTTTTTTGAATAATGTTGTTCTAAGGGGTGGCAGACAACTGAATTGGCATGTTGCTTTGGACTCGTTGTATAGTTTAATTGGGAATCCTGACCTCTTTTCAAGAAACAGAGTGGATGAATGGATTTGGACAGAAAATGTTACCGGGCAGTTCTTTGTTAAGTCAACATATAAAGCTATGGATCTGCAACCTCTTACAATGGGATTTTTTAATTGGAATAAGGTGTGGAAAAAGAACCTAATCCCTAAAATTAACTATTTTTGGTGGGTTGTCATACGAGGAAAAAATTTAACTATTGATAACCTCAAGAAAAGAGGTGGGTACTTAGTTAATAAATGTTACCTATGCAATAAAGAAGAAGAAAATACTATGAGTTTTTTCTTTCAGTGCTCTTATGATCAAGAAGTTTGGACTTTCTTCCTAGAGATGCTTAAGGTTGAATGGGTTTTCCCTGCCTCGATTAAAATTTTTGTTGAAGGGTGGTTCTTGAGCCCTTACTCTCATAATATTATTCTTGATTTATGGGGATAGGTCCCCTCGTTTCTTACTTCGGGTTTGTGGAAAGAAAGAAACAATAGGGTCTTTAGGGATGTTGCTAAGAGTAGTAAGGAGCTATGCATGATTATAAGGAGACAAATTCAAGAAAATATTGAAAGTTGTAAGTAACCCCACTCTAAGAAAGGGCCTACCTATCAAGAGTTAAGAATAAAGCAACAATGGGAGATTTCCCATGAACTCAGTAACGTGAATTGGGCTAAAAACATATTAAGAAAAAGCACTGTTTGGATTCCCCCTAATCTAGGATGGGTGAAATGTAATTTTGATGGATGATCAAAAGGAAATTTAAGGCTGGCAGGAGTGGGAGGAGTGGTTAGGGATGAAAGAGGAATCTATCTTGCAGGATACAGCAAAGGAATGGGAACAAAAATGAATAATTTCATTGAATCCTACGTTGTTTGGGCTGGAATTGGTTATCTCAGAGATGATGGGTATAGGAAGGTTATTGTTGAGGGTGACTCTAAAATTATTATTAATTATCTTAACAATATAGTTGAAACACCTTGGGAAACTAAAGACTTTTGGATGACTGTAAAGTCATGTTATAGTCCTTCCAATAGTACAAAATCCACCATACTTTTAGGGAGGGTAATATGGCCATGGATGCAATTGATAACTTTGGCCTAAGACATTAAGTTTTAAAATATTGCAATTTCTCTAATCTATCAAATCAAATAAATGAAATATTTGCTAAGGATAGATTGGGAGTGAATGATAGATTCGGAGCTTGGATTAATTATGGATAGAAGAGGAATAATTAAAATGATTAATGAATCTAAGAGTCTTGTTTTCATGAGGAATCCTTGTTGGAATATTAGCAAGTTGAAAAGATGGCTTGGGTGGCACAAGGGTAAAGGTATGCCAAATCCTAAAGACATGAGAGGAACAAAATGGAAAGGATAGTGTTTTGGGATTGTCTTGTACTTCAAAAAGGAAGGCTTAAATGAGGAAATAATGAAAGCAATAGGCACTGCAAAAAAATTAGATTATGATCTTGGAAATGAAATATTTACATGTGCTAAGGTGAATGGAAAGACAAGTAATAAATTAGGTATAATCATGACTAACAAGGGTGGCATAGCTATCAAACTTAATTATGATGGGGCTCGAAAAGGTGATAATCGACTTCACTACATTTTCAAATAACCTACTAAATGTTTTGAGCTATTATTTTCTCAAATGAATACTCACAAGGTTTCTATTCAAACTAAGTTTTTTTAGTTGTTGGTTTCCATTGTTGAGAACGGCGACGAGCAGAGAAAATATTTTCTTCTCCTTCCAAAAAATTTCCATTGCAAAGAAAATGCCATGGGAGGTCCAAGGAAGAGAATGGATCCATGCAAGTATGACTCTCTACCAAAAAACTCGAAGCTATGGGAGATTTTTGAAAGAGTTGGGTTTACCCCGTACTTTGCTGCCATGGATGGGTATAATGAACAGTTGAGTTATAATTTTTCCAATGCCTAGAGAGATTGTGAGGTGCAAATGGGATATCTCCATTTCAAAGTGGGTGTGAAGCTTATAGATAAGACGACAGGACTAGCCTATGAAGGAAAAAAGGTGGCAAAGGTAAGTAACAGTAAATACCAAGATTATATTGAGAAATTTTTTGAAGATAAAGAGAAGGCTAAGAGATTCCATAATGGTTATTCTAGGGTCTTAATTCCTCCCCTGTACCACAATGTGTGTTATTTCATGATGAAATATTTCATGCTGGAAGGTCACTTCTAGTCAGTTCATGGCTACCACTTCCCAATTCTTAACCATATCTGACACCTTGATAAGATTAACATGTCTTTATTTCTCTTCTCTTCTCTGAGTCGGAGCTTAACCAATGGTGCAAATCCACCTTTACGCCAAGACCTAATTCATGCTATCTATAAATATGTGTTGGCCATGTCCCTACTAAAAAATATTTCCCTCAATTTGATTGAAAACCCTACCCCTAAGAGCTCTATGAAAATTGAACTTATTGAGAGTCACCCTCATACCCCGTCTAAAAAACTTGCTAAGACTTCTCCTAACCATGAGGACCCTTCATGGTCAGATCTTCTTAAAGCCACTCCTAAAAAATAGAGTGATGTTTCTATTGGCCCTAATGTGAATAAAAAAAGGAAAATGCTTATCCGAGAATTGGGAGCTGACCCAAACACTATCACTATCCTGGATGACAATAATAACCTAGATTGTTCTACTCCAGTGGGCTGAAGGTCTACTAGGCTTTCTTTGGTGATTTCTAAAGGGTCGGGTAGTAGTAAAAATTCAAAAAATTCAGGAGAAAAACGTGTCTTTGGATCTCAGGATAGTAAGGGGAAGAAGGCAGTAAAGGAAGATTCTAATTCCTCTTCGGAGGAGATCCTGGATAGTCTTGGTGGTGAGTCTATTGAGGAGGAGGATTCTAGAAATGAGTAAATGGAAGATAATTTGCATCAAGAAGAGAGTCAAGAGGTTAATGAATATAGTGTTAGGGTTGTGGATAATGAATATGCAACCAAGGACCCGGAGGTGATGGAAATCAAAAACCTAGTGAAGAGAATTTCACAAATTTTGACACTGATTGAATTAGAAAGGTGGAGGAGAGGTTAGAGTTGATGGAAAAAATTATACAAGTGGATGATAAGGAAAGCATATTCCAAGCCCTTGAAAAGGCTAGGAAGATTTTGTGCACTATGGTGGATGTTGTTATGAAAAAGGCAGTTATGGCTATGGTTTCAAGACAAGGAAAAATCAAGAAGTAGTAGAGGAAAAAGGTGATGGAGGGCAAAGAGGATTTATCAAGAAATATGGAGCCTAAGGAGAATGTCGAAGACACTATAGAAGACATGTTGAAAGTTTGGATTTTGATCAAGGATGCTTAGTCCTTGGTCATTGATTTTCTTTTTTGTCTCTTCTTGTTATGGTTTTATGTGCTACTTCTGGTGGTTTTAAGACTGTTACTAGTCATTGGTTCCTAGACTATCATATGTTTAGATATTTTTTTGTTAATAGTTTTTATATGGATACTACTTTAAGGTTATTTGGCTATAACCTGTTCTATTGGTGGGAATTCTAGAAAAACTAGTCGTATTTTTTTGCTATGTCTGATAGGGCTATAATGTTTTATCGGGAGGGTATTGGTTAAGTTTTCTATTTTTGGGTAGGGGAAGTGTCTATCAGGGTTGCTTCCTCTCTTTTTTTTTTTTGAATAGTTGTTGTTCTTTACTATGTTGTACTATTTTGTAAGGGTTAGGGCCCTTTCCCTGCTTACTCAATCAAAAACATTTACATCTAATAACCTACTCTCATTTTTCCCATAATATTTTTGCAGTAGAGATTGTCTATGATATTGTAATTTTTACCAAAATAAATTAATGCCACAAGAGATCTCCATAGCAATATCCAACATTATTTTTTTGTTGATTTCCTTCAATTTTTATGTGACTTCCAATTTTTCACTATTGGTTGGTCATAATGTTATCAAGGAATAAGTTGGTTATATAATCCAATACTATTAAATTACTATTCCCCTATGTTGAAAATTACATTAATCAATTTGTGTGAGTCATATATTTTTCAAAGAATAACTTCCAAACCTTTCTTTGATACCACATGTAACAACCTTCAATTCATACCCAATATATTTTCTTGATCATAATTTTAACCAAAGTTTTTTATGTCTTGTATTCAACCATTCTTCTGATCATATAAGATGGGCATCCATCCATTTAGTACATGCATTCTTCTCTCTTCAAGATAGACATAAATCTAAATGAGATACGAATCTATCCATATGATATAGGTATATTTGTTTGGGTGAAGATTGACTCATTGGGACAATCCATTGTCCTAAGTCTCTCATTGAAGACTATATTTCTCTAATGGAAGTGCATTGAAGTTGCCATCATTCAAGAGTATATATAAAAGGTTTGAGTCTCACCTCAAAATTTGGCCTAATTCCTTGAGGATTCAAGCATATCCATCCAATAGATTCTTCTTAGTATATAGTGAATTTTATTTTATCTTTAGATTTAATTAAGTGATTTTTAAAAGAAGTAAATATTTAATGCAAGTTGGTATATCCAATCCGTGGAATATTTACCAATCCCACTTCAAAAAAATTGTGTATTGGAAACCTCCTTTATCTACCTAGATTACCTACATACCCATATCTATGGGATCAAGGTGTAATATAAATGTAATTTTATTTTTATTTTAAGTTTTGATGTGAACTTTAAATAGTGGATACACAACCCTTTCTACTTGGTATATTTTCCTTCGATAGTTCCTCTTAGACTACGACCCACTAAGGGAGGCATTGAATCATTTGTACTTAACCATTTAGATAAAGACTTGTTTACTATTTCTATCTCAAATACATAATCCTATTTAAATAAAAATTCTCCCAATATTCTATTGTAATGATTAAGTTATTATTATACTATCATTAGTTTTATTTATCTCAAGAAGATTTTCTATCCACTTAGATTTAAATAACATAGTAAGATGTCCTTATTACTCCCCAATTATTTAAAGTGATGAAGCCACATATGTCATTTTTGTAGCAATGTTAGGCTATAGATGTAGTAGTTCAATCATGACAACTTGACCCATAAATGTGAACCAAACACTGCAAAAATTTTCGATTTTGCATAACTTGTTTAAAACTATGAATAATGAAGCAATAATATTTAAATTAATGTTTTACATGACATGTATGAATTAATTGACACATTACTAGATTTTTAAAATATCAATGACACAACATACTTAAATTTAACAAGTTTAAAATTTAAAAATTTAATATTATTTTATATTAAATAAATCACTGAGATTAAAAAATGAACTATTAAATTTACAAAAAAATGAACTAATGACTAAATTCCTTCCATATTTAACTCGTAAATAATATCTATTTTTTATGTGATTAACTAAAAATTTGAATACATAGCTCTAGTTTTTATGTATTGATGTTTTTAATAAAAAGGGTAAAAATTTATTCAATCAAAGAAAGCCCGAGATTACATGCATAAAGAATAAAAATAAATAGAGCCACAAAGGCATATCCAAGCCACCAAGAGTGAATGAACATCAAGCCACCCAAACCATAAAATCAGAGCCCATTCAAGGACCACGCATATCCTCATGAATCAATATTTTTAGTTTATGAGCATAGTCACTGGGGAGCTTCTCCCAATCTTCCATCTTTCAGTCATCCCTAAACTTTTAAGCCCATTTAGACAAACAATCCACCACATTGTTCCATTCCCTAGGGACATAAAAGAAGGACACCATCTTAATTGAACTACATAACTAATGAATCTATCACAAAATTGAAGAAAATTTCCAATTCACCCCCTCAATACTCTTCTTATTTAATAAATTAATCACAATTTGTGAATCCAATTCACAAATAATCTTGCGCCCTCCAAGAGCACAATAATTTTTCAAGGCAATAAGAATAGCTAGAGCCTCGAGGTTATTAGTATAGATTCCATTAAACTTTGAGAAGAAGAAAATGATAGCCCTAGAAATATCCCTCCCCACTCCTCCCACACCAGCATAACTTGGATTTACCCTAGAAGAGCCATCAATGTTAATTTTCAAAATCCCAATAGGAGACAAGGACTAGCTACCTTCTCTCTTATTATTTTTTTTGGGATGTCCCCTCCCAATGGAACAAGCCCTCTTAGATTTGGGACCTTTCAAACCCAAGCCCAAAGACAACACAGCCTCCTCAACATTCAAAGGAGCTCCAACTTCACATTTAGCTGAAATAGTCTCATGAAGCATAACAAGAAATCGTTGCCAAACTTGCACAACCTCTAGATTTTTATCTTGAAAAAACTTGTGATTTTTCTCCAACCAAATCTTCTAAAGAATGCATGAAGGCCCAAAAATCTATACCATATGGAGATGGAAAGAGATAGCATGGTTTCTCCCCAAAGTCCTCGAAAACTCAATAAGGGAAAGGGCATGCACATAGGAGTGTCTCCACATTGCCCACCATAAATGCAAGATATATTTGGAAAATATGCATTGGAATAAAATATGTGAAGAAGAATCCTCACTATTATCACAAAGAAAACATATGGAGGGCCCCTGAAAGTCCCTCTTTAGAAGGTTATCCCAAGTAAGACACCTATTACGAGCCACTAACCAAAGGAAAAATTTGCAGTTAGGCCACATAAACTTATTCCATATATATTTCCACCAAAGGGCTCCATCCTCCCCATACTTCCTTCTATCCAATTCATGATACCCCAAAACCACTAAAGACACCCCTTTAGGATCCAGATCCCATGCCAAGACATCCCTCTATTGCAAAGAGCTATAGAATCTCTCTGATAAAATCTTAGTCAGATCAACACAGTCCACATCCAAATTCCCAAAGGGCCACATGTGACATCCTTTCCATTTGATCACCTCCACATAACCCATTTTCTCCACAACTTTGAAATCACTAAATTTCAAAACACCCAACATTCAAAAAATTTAAGCCCAAATTTTGTAGATGAGTATGGGTGGTGAATAATGGGGGTTGACTATCCCAAGAATCAAGCTAAAAAAGAGCATCATCTCCCTTGTGAAAAATCTAGAATAGACCTACTTGATCAAGCTAGTACCTCTTTTGAGTGTATCCTAGATCATAGACCCCTTACCATCCAAAGAGCATCTAGGAGTATCCTTATCTACAACATCTCTCAAATATTTAGCCTTGAGGATTTTAGCCTAGCTTTGATCCTGACTAGTACACTAATGCTAATAAATATTGGCAGACAAAGCTTGACCAGTAATAGCTTCCTACCAAAGACCCAAGCCCTCTATTAAAAAGGCCTACAAATATAGTTCCACTTAACTAGACTCCACTTCTTGGTATCCAAACTGATAGATCAAAGAAATTCCCTAGAGAGCACATCAAGATCTCTAATGAAACCTGTTGGAGCAACTTCAACCATACACCTATAGAGAGGAAATGCTTGAACCACAACCTTTAGGAGCATAAACCTCCCAGCAAAGGACAACCATCATCAAGTTCAATGATTAACATAACCCCTAAAATTATCCAAAACATGGTGATAGGTTCATCTTGGAAAAGGGGACACAAAGATGGGAACACCCAAATACACAAAAGGAAGATTACCAATCTAAAATCTAAGAATGCGAGAAATCCTAGATTGAATATTTAGAGGATTGTTGAAGAGAAAGATAGATAACTTTCCTTCATTAATCCTCTAACCCAAAGTTGCAAGATAAATGTCAAGATCACACCTAAAGTTGTTCACTTCACTGATTCTAGAAATTCCCAAGAGCATAGTAACATCCATAAACTAAAGATGGGTATGAGGTGATAATCCTTCACCCCAAGACCACCCACGAATAAGCTCCTAGATCATTTGAGCTTTAAGAAGTCTTTCCAAACCTTCAACCATAATAATGAAGAGATACAGAGAGAAGGGATCACCCTACCTAAGGCCCCTAGAAGCACCAAACAGAGAGGAAGGAACATCATTAATTAGCACAAAATATAACATTGATATGACACAACTCATCACCCAATTAATTCAGTCCTCAAAAAAACAAAAAGCACAAAGAAACTTGTGAAGAAAGGACCATTTGACCCAATCATAAGCCTTAGCCATGTCCAATTTTACAAACATATCCTTCTCTTTGGAAACCTCCATGGAGTGGATAACCTCAACTACAATCACAACACCATCCTAGGTATGTTTTCCAACCACAAAACCCCCTTCTCCTCTAAGATAATATTAACCAACCAAGGCTTCAGTCTCTTAACAATAAACTTAAAAATGATCTTATAGATGATGTTATAAAGATCAATTGATTGAAAAAGGTCAAAAGAATTAATACCCTCGTATTTGGGAATAAGAGCCAAGAAGGTGGAGTTCATGGCTTTCAAAATTTGTTTACTATCCTATGATTCTTGCACCACCTCCAAAAGATCCCATTTAATAATATCCCAATATTCCTAAAAAGCCTCAATAGGAAACTTATATGGGTTGAGGGCCTTACCTTTTTCCATGATTAAAACAACCTTGTCCAACTCATCAAGGGAAATTGGATGATTAAGTTCAACATTGGCTTCATAGAAAACCATAGAGGGAATACAAGTCAATACCTGATTCACTTCCTCCAAATCCTCAAGAGTGTCCTCCAATAATAAAGATGAGAAATCACAAGTAGCCTCCTGAGATATATCATGGAAAGAAGATAGTTAAGTACCCTAAGAGGACATAATAGAGGAAATTAAATTCTCATCCCTTGAATTTGATAGAGCTAAAGAAGAAGGCAATATTCCTTTATCCCTCCTGAAGCCAATCAATCCTTGATTTTTTCTTCCAAAACAACTCCTATGCAATTACCAACTCCTCCATAGCTCCCATTCATATAACTTCTCCAAAGCATCTGATTCAGCTTTAAGGGACTCTCAAGTGATTCCTTGATCTTTGTTCTACCTAGAAATGATATCTAGCTAATTTTGAGCTGCAACTTTTTCCTTAAAGACATTCCCAAATTATTCCCTATTCCACTTCTTTAACTAAGATTTTACAAAATGGATACTTTTAACAAAATTGTACATGGTTATCCCATGTGAAGCCAAACCATCATACGACCAATATTTTATAAGGTCTTGTAGAGAAGGCTCACACAACCACATTAACTAAAAATTTAAGGAAGGATTCTTGGCACTTTTTCGATCATGCACATAAAATTTTATGGGTCAGTGGTCCAAGCCTCTCTAGTCAAGGATTTCAAAACTAGATATCCATTGATTGCCTAACCAAAAATTGGAGATGAGAAACCTATCCAACCTCTATGAGATAAAGTCCACACCGCACCTCCTATTACTCCAAGTGAACAAACCATTGAGGGGCTTTATATCAATAAAATTCAAATGGGCTATATTATTGTTGAATAAAGATGAAGAGGCTCCAATTGATCCAAACCACCCCTCATTTCATCAAGAATGAGAAGAGTTAAAATCCCTAGCCACAACCCAAGGAAATAAATGAGCTAAATATATCATGTACCTAATATGGTCCCATAGATGAGCCTTTCTAGGAAAGCTAGTTAGAGTGTAGACATTAGAGAATAACATGATTCCTCCAGATTCAAAACTTGAAGCAACCCTAGATAAGGAAAATTGACCCGTAATCCACCACAGGGGTTCAATCTTCCGCTTGTCCTAAAGGCATGCAATCCCACTAGTATTGCCTTGTGCACCAAAAATTTGGCACTGACCATGCCACAAAATCTTGGAGGATACCTTAACCATGCCCTCCATAGATAGCTTATATTCTTGGATAAATACAACATAGGTGGAATGATCCTTTATCATTTCCCAAACAACATTTTGCTAAGGGATGTTGTTCAACCGCTCACATTCCAAGATAGAAAAATTATTTTTGGGGTTTAGGAAATGGGATTCAAGAGGTTTAAATGAGCCTAACTCCACCAAGTTCTCACCCATTAACTTGATCTATCTTGATCTTTCTTCCTCCCAGCCTTGGAAGGATTCTCTGAGATCCCCTTCTTAAAAAAAAATTGGTGCAACACCAAGGAAGAGGAGATTAGGGAGCCCTTAATAGAATCCTAAGTTGGAGCCAAAGAATGTGAATCCATACAATCCATGGATGGATCAAAAACCACCTCTATGTCCATTGGAATGGTTGGTAGAGTAGAAAATTTTGGGGCATAACTATATTTTATCTTGATACTCATTTTGATATAGAGATTCCCACTCTCATCCTTTTGAGGAGCCAACTAATCCCCCCCTAAGATAGTATCAATAGAGACACCCTTATCCAAGATTTCCACTTTCTAGTCCAAATCTTCTAGGGCCTCAAAATAATAAAACTAGCATCATCTTGCTTGTCCTTGAGGGTTATTTTTTCACCTCTTTCCTTATTACGGGACTTCACTTGAAAAAAACCCTCCTTATCGGTTTCCCCTTTAGACATGGGGGTTTTTCCTTTATCTCTTGATGGAGCTGAATGAGGATGCATCCTAGTAGGAGCCCCACTAGAAGAAGACCCAAAAAACTTAAGTTTAGGACACTTCTTTTGTAGGTGACCATATTCGTGGTAGATTTGGCACCAAAAAAGAAAAGTGTCATAATCCAACTATTGAATCCATGATGTGGACCCAACTTGAAGCTCCAAAGAATCAAGTAACAGGTTTTTTAGATTGATCTCCACACAAATACAATCCAAATAAATGAGCCTCCTCTCTAAAGTCTCTTGTGATGGCCCCACCATCTTACCCAATAAAAGTGCAATCATGTACAAAATATCATTCCTCTAGAACTCAACCAGAAGCCAAGGAAGTCTCAGCCAGACTAGAACCCTCGACGAAAGCTCTTTAGCCAAATTAAATCTAGTATGTCAAGGCTTCAATAACAACCCCACCTAATTGTAGAAGTAAGGACATCCCTCAAAATCTGTATTACGATATGTAATACATGAAAAAACAACATAAAATAGCCATTTGCAGCTTGCAAAACCTCCATGTCTCCCTTTGGGTTTCAATTCTGATCAACCTAGGATTCAAGAAATGAAAGAGAGACTCTAATTCCCATGAACTTACAAATTATTGCATGGTTTTTCCAATAATCAACATCTTCCGCAATAGATTATGGTTGGATAACCAAAACTGGAAGGGTACCACTCCTAGTGAAGTAGCCATTCACTTTCAAAATCTGAGATATCCCCACCAAACAAATATTCGACACCATTTGAAACATTGAACTTGAATTCATCATCCATAGAATTCCTATATGGGGAAAAATTTGCCCCCATTACAACATCCGAAAAGGACAAGAAACCAGAGCCTGAAGAGGCACCCTCTGGCTCCATGCTTAGCCCCAAACCCTTACACCTTAAGCACACATAGATCAAAAAACCACCACTAAGAAAAAATAGGAACCAAAAATTAAACCCCCCATCAATCATAGAAACGAACCCACCCCGAGCAAGAATCCACACCAAAACACTCAGCCTTGCACCCCCACATGCATGCAGCATAAGACACTTACATGTATGTCATGTCTTGCACTAGGCCATGTAGACTTGCGAAAACTCTAAACATGTGCTCATTATCTCCTCTACCTCCTATCTTCAAAAGTAATTTTATTTTTTGAAAAAAAATCTTTATGTATTGATTATAAAATAAATAGTAATTTTCTTTATTTTAAAAAATTACATTTAATATTGAAAACCCACTTGAATTAGAGTGTTGTTATAATTAGATTAACTAAGTTTTATAAAGAACCATTTATAAAGAAGAATTACACCTTATTCATTTTCCTTTATTCATAATTATTAAACTCATATTGAATGTTTTATCCTAATTTTCATCCCATTTCTTAGAATAGATTTATGTTTTTTTCTCATCCTATTTCCTTGCATAAACATATTCATACTAATAAACATGTTTATTCAACCCATTTGTTTAATTGACTTATTTGGTTAAATTTGGAGGTAGTTAGAGGATATGTTTGAGTATCAAATAAAAATCTAGTTTTATTTTAAAATTGATTTAAATAGTAAGGTACTATTGTTATATTTGTTCATTTAATACTTTTAAGTATATAATATAGACAATCATTATTGGAATTCAATCATTTTATGAGGCTCATTTGTTAAAGTAAGTACTCTTAATGTTAATGTACCCTAAAAATATCAAAAGTAAATATCCATTATAAATAATAAATCTTGATACAAGGAAAAGATGGTTTTCTTTTATCCTCCAATTGAAGTTGATATGAAGTGCATATAAAACATGTGAATTGATCGGTCATTCAAATTAGAAATAAAAGGTATTTTAATAGACAAAATAAACCTTGTTATAAAAGTACCAAGTATACTTCTACTTTCTAGTGGCTCAAGAAAACTATATTGACAAAAATAATCCTAGGAATTTAAATAAAAATATCTAAGATATATGAAAACATCTATTAATTTTATAATATATTAATATTTCTCGATGGATATGGCAATGCTAGGATAAGGTAGATTATATATTATGGTTAAAAAAAAAAATTGTTCATGCTAGTGACAATGTAAGGAAGCTAAGGTAGCAGAACAACTTCCTGCACTAATCTTGAGAGGAGGATAATGCAAAACTTTGCAGATCTTTTCAACAATTACCAAAACTTAAACAAAATAAACATAAATATCATGTGTACCACAAAGTGATTTACGGGGAGAAAACCTTTTCAGGAGAAAACCCCACACTCCAAAAGATGCTCAATATATTATTCAAAAATCACAAAGATTACAATATACTTGCAACGCAAGCTTCTCAAAGGAGTATCACCATCTAGAGATCTAGAGGCAACACGACCACTATCAGACTTTCAGAATACATCACAATGCACAATCATAATACAATGTCCTCATAAAATAGGGTTACCTTTTAGGTTAATTCAAGCCAACAAAATATCAACTGTCAGACCTAATACCTAATGATGAATGGTTCAAATTTACAATAATACAATATACATAAAAAATTTATTTCAATGGTGCTACCCCCAGATACCCCACTGGGGGGATGATCCCTCCAAACCCCTTGTGAGGGGGTACCCACCCTACTTATGATTACCTATCAACAATAACCTTATGTAATTTCAAGGTTGAGATGCATTTTCCCAATAAACACACCAATAAACCTAGCACTTAGGGGTTTTTCATCTATCATTAATTCCACCAATAAAATAATAAAAGAAATCCTTTAAAATTTGGTATGTACCCATAATTAATGAATCAAAACCTTTTCTAATAACAAAATGTTAGACATCAAGTTCAATTCATGATACCAATGGGTAGTTTATGCCAAATGGTTTATCTTTTACCCCTTCAATGAGGGAGCTTTGAATTTATTTGTAAACAACCTAAGACATAGCCCTTACCTACAACTATAGGAGCTAAAAATATTAATGCTACAGCCAATCTAGAGGTTAATGCATACAAATTTAATAAAAATATAGTAAAAAATAGAAATAGAGGCCACAAAATTCTCTAGGGAGGGGTTCGTAGCCTATACTAAGCAACACCCTATATTTTATTCATTTATTTTAACTTCTCCCACTTCATACAAATATTAAATGAAGAAAATCAATCAAAGATAATGAAAGATCATCTCAAAATTGGACACCCACATAAAAAACTATGATCGATACACTTGGATGGTTCTCTGAACAAATTTGGCTCAAATTTAATTAATATGAAGTTGATAAAGTTGGATAAGGATGAATAAATGGAGCTAAATGTAGTTATGTTGTAACAAACAATAGAGAATTAAGAATAATAAATATATGACCAGTATGTTAAAATTTATAACTAATGGAAGCTCAAGTCCTCTAAAACATTCTTTTTACTCCTATTAAGGTGGATTCCCTCCCATGGTTATTGGCTTACTTCAAAAATGAAAGGAATGAAATATTATCAAAGTGAGGATCTAGGACCTCCTCTCTTCTTTTTTTATAATTTTAAAATAACATTTGCATGTTAAATAAAATGTAGCTTGAAAGTTAAGCTCATATTTATATCTTAAAAGACAAGGATATAAATGAATAAAATATGTTTTATTATATTTAATATGAAACTAGAGTTAAGTGGATTACAAATTTTGATTATATTTTGATCATATATTAATGATCTACCTTCCTCTGATTTCCTTGCAAACTTTATTCATTTATACTATACCTAATTTCAGTTCAAGACTAAAACCTAATTAATTTAACTAAAATAAAACTTAGACTCAAAACTAGGATTAATTTGTGTTAACTATGTGGCAACGAAAATAGTACTCCCCACCTTTGAGGAATGGAGCACAAGGGTAGGGTTCCTTTTTCACACTTGCTACACTCAAGGACACCTTAGAGATCTCAATCCGAATGTGGAAAGGGAGAAAGAGATATGATAATAGAGTATCCTAGGGTATGATTAGAGATTAATTGAGGCTAAATGAGAGTTTCACCACCAAGTTAGGACTTGGAAAAATGTATGAAATGCAAGATCTAATGATTAAACTCAATGATGCAAATAAATAAGAACAACAAACTGGAAAAGTACAGAGGAGCACCTGGAAACCTAAGAGATATTGAATGGAGGCCTATAATTCTAAATAACCTAAAATTATGCCTACTGGGACTCATACACTAGTTTGGACGTATCAATCCCAGATTTGGATTTTTGTGGGGGAACTGGCTTCTAGAAAAAGGGTATCTAAAACTCCCAAAATCTAAAAAAATGACCTCAACTGGGACTCATACACTAGGATTGGTGTATGAGTCCATTTAGGGTTTTATAGAGCTTCAAAGTCTGAATCTAGTCTTCAATGTCTTCTCTTACTATTCCAATTCGTTTTCAGATCCAAAACCCTAATTTTGGGGCTATAGGTGACTTTTTAGTGAAGATTACAACCTTGCAAATGAGGATACAATTCCAAAAAAATTCTCCAAGATTTTAACCTAATCTTCAATTATCCTTCATGCTCCAAGACACCTAGATCTATAATCACATATGTAAAGAGGAGAAAAACTTGTACATTTGTTAGTAAATGGGGTTTTCCTTGGTCAAACCCCTTTAAGATAATTAAACCAAATTATGAGACAATGAAATAAGGACATGAAACATGAAGCATAGAGAATGAAACATGAAAAATGATACCTTGAATGATTTTTTGTAAAATATGTCCTATAAATCAAAAATCTAAAATGAAATAGCTATGAGGAATGTAGATCTTGATATTGACCTTTGATATGAAACTATGCTTGTAAATGGATTTTCAATGATACATCACATCACTAGCTCAATAACATGCTTGATTCTTAATATCCTTGACATGATGATGGATCTTGAATTTCTGCAACAATTGATGAAGAATTTTTCGCTTGAATGCCTTAGAAAGGATCTTGAATGCTCTCTAGATGATCTTGTGAAGTCTTGGAATGCTTGACTTGATATCATGAATGCATAATGAAATAATGATTTGAAAGATAATTTATATGGGAAATCCATCTAATATCCCATGTATTAGATCTCAAATGTCGACATACATGAAATTAGAACTTAAAACCTAGTTTTTCCCTCTCAAACCTTAAAAATAGGCCAAATGGGACTCATACGCCACTTGTGGCATATGGGTCCCACCTAGATGGGACACATATGCCCAGGGTGGCATATGGGTCCCATAGGTCTTATTTGAAGAGAGCGAATGTCGGGGAGTGAAGAAATTAAGTTTATATGTTGATCTTGTTGGGTTTTTGGTTGAAATATACCTTGGGATGCACAAAATAGGGTCTTAGGGGACTATTAATGATGATATTAAGGTTATAAATGCAAGAGGGCCCAAAATCCAATGTCAGAGTGTAAATAAATACACTTTACAACACTAAATTAAGGAAAAATCAAGTCAATTTAGCTTAAAAGGGTCGTAAATCCAATCTAAATGTGTACAACACCTTACAACACTAGATTAGGTCCATTTGGTTTTAAAACCTCCTAAATTTAATGTGAAGCTATGAATAAATAGACTTTACAACATTAAATTAATGGAAGGTTAGGTTTATTTAGCTTTAAAAGGGCCCAAAACCTTATCTGGATGTGTAAAATAAATCACAACACTATATCAAGGTGATATAAAGTCCAATTTACCGGTAATTAATCTTAGATTAAGTGTGAAAATGTGAACGATGATATTTTTTTACACTACATTTAGACCCCAGTTGAGTGAGAGGAGAAACCTGCTTAAAACTCACACTAAAGTAGTCATTCAAGAGGAGTCCAATTGTACCAATGCAGATGACAAATGATGACAAATATCAAAGGAGGCTGTCAAGCCCCTAGAACTCAAGATCCTTCCTCAAACCAACAGGAGCACAAAAGGACACGCACAAGGTGTATGATTTGCAGTAAAAAAAGATACACAAACATACAATTCCAAAGACATAAAGAAGAAAGAATAATATGGGTGGATCCAACTTTGAAAAAAATGCGCTAACTCTAGGGCCACAAAAATTTAGGTCATTCATGAGGTAAGTATCCACATTATGCTCACTCTGGGGCCATGAAACTTAAGTTCATCCACGAGGTGAGTATTTGAAAGGGTGAGACACACAAATTGTATGTGCCCACATATGTGAGTGGCTAGGGGAATTCATGCCTCTATTTGACTCCCATTCAACCAAACCAAAGATATACCTCTTGATAACTTTGATAAGACACCACGCAATAATGATCTCCGGCTTCATGAAACAAGCAATACTTTGTATGCTTGGAGCTCATGAAAAAATGATGAAATTCGAGCTTCATGAGGCAAGAAAAACTTTGTATGCTTGGAACTCATGAAGAAACAAGATGGCTCCATAGGCAAGAAATTTTTTATGCAAGGTGGTCATATAACCAATGTTGTAAATGAAAAATAGTGTAAGGTACATTTGAAGGGATTTTTCTTAATTCATGTAAGGTCTCTTCTTAGGGAACATCATTCCTAATGTCTCCAAGAGAGGACAAGTCAAATTAATATCATGATCTCAAAGGAAATCAAACACAGTGACACCACCAAGAAAAGGATGCATCACAAGAAGAAATTAATCGCACAATAAAATATGAGTGTCAATGTATGCCCCCACTTTAAAGTGGTTACTAACATCATTGTTGTGAGAAATTGCTTTAAAGTAGAAGAACACATGAGAGCTTATTTGGAAAGCCCTATGCCAAATCACATGTTTCTAATAAGCTACATCATGAAAAGAGAAAAATGTTATAACTCAATACATTACCTACGAGCCAATTTAAGGCATGTCATCCACATCCCAAGCTTGCTCTTATATGTACATGAAAGGTGGTCAACTAATCAAAAGAGACAATGAAAAGTGAAATACGAGGACAAGGCTACCTAACCCCTTGCCCCCAATTAGTGTAGGACAAGGATGAGCCAAAATGAAAAGAGGGCCTAGATGCTTCAACCCAAGGAAGAGCACCACAGCCCTTAAGATATGGAATTTTGTTACTCAAAGCCTTACATTCATTAGTAGAATGACCATGGACTCTATGATATGTGAAAAATGAACTCTTGTAGTAGAATTTCTTTCATGTTCTTGGAGGGAGAGATTTCAAGCGATCTTGGAGGAGTCTTGACAAGATACTCTTTTGATCAAAAGAAGAGAATGTTCCTTTATTATGTGACAAAGATATCTCTTGCTTAGTACAAGGTGTCATACTTATGCAAGACTCTTTAGATTGTGAGATTTTATACACTTCTCTAAAGGAAGGTGTAGAATCTAACGAATTTGAATCATTAGTGTTTTTTGTGATGATATTGAAATTAAGCGAAGATTCTTTTGTTTCTTTCATGTCTTTTAAAGGATAATAATCAAGAGCATTAATGTGTATCATTTTAGGATGCACTACTGTTAAAGTTGGCTTAGAAGAATCTTTTGTAATAGTGTTGATATTGAGTGAAGGTTTGCTTGCCTCTTTTGAAGGACAATAACCAAGACCACTAGTCTTTTCTTGTGTGTGAAGATCTATACGGACACATATACCTTTTTCTCTAGCACCACATTATTTTCCACTATAACCAAGTTGTTTCATCATTTCATAACCTTTTCCATAAATATTCTTCATCTCTTTTGGACTCAATTATTTCTTATAATTAAGTTCATTAAATTTTTTTGTGTAATTTTATTTTTCTTCTAAAGTGGTTGAGGGGGGTGATTTCAAAGGGTCATCTGTATTTTGTGTTGACATTACTACTTTTTATTTTCCCTTTTCTGAGTCTTTGTTTATGATCTTGTATTCTCCCATGAATGTTGAGTCAAAATCAAATGATCCCAAATCATCTAGTGATATCATTTTAAATGTTTTAGGACACCTATCTTTTTGTTGTTCTTTCATGGGTTCTACTTGTGTAGTTGGTGTCAACGTTTTTAAAGGATTCTCTTTATTTTTCTCAATGTTCAAATAACTGTTTGGGTCAGGATCAGCTTCAAGTGTGTACACTTTGTTGTTTTAGATGTATTTCATTTTACGATGAAGGGTAGAAGGCACCCCATTCATTGCATGAATCCATGCTCTACCTAAAAGGAGATTATATGAAAGATCGTGAGGCATAACATGGATCAATTTTCTAATGTGGCCTTTCCAACTGTAATAGGCAAACTGATCACACCAAGTGGTTGTTTTCCTACATTTTCAAATCCCTTAATAGATAAAGAATCAAGTTGAATTTTGTATTTATCCACGCCAAGCCTATCCAAAAGGTCTACACTACACACATTAAGGGTTGAGCCATTTTTGACAAGGTTTTTCTTTATCCATGTTATTTTATATTGAGCTATTATCACAAGAGCATCATTTTGTTTTTGCACTTCCAAAGGAGGGAGCTCACTTTAGTGGAAAACAATGCCAACATTTATTCCTTGAATTATGGTTTCTATGTCATTCAATTGCACATGAGAAGGGATAGGAACTTGTTGTAAATCAATTTGAATCATGTTATGATAATGAGGTGAGACTTGAATAAGGTCCCATAATGATATCTTAGCAGGAGTATTCTTTAGTTTTTCAACAATATCATACTCTTTTCCACTTTGTGCGAGCAAACGAGGAGGACCTGGTAAGATAGGGTTAACCAATGGGAGGGATTTTGAAGGTGTTTTTCTTGGTTTTGGATTGTTTCTAGTGTTATATGTATGAGCGATGGTATTATGACTCAGTTGCTGCAAAAAATTATTATTAGGTGGGTAAAGGATAAGTTCAAGTTTGTTTTGAGTTTTCGGTTGTTTGTTATGTGATGGTGGGTAAAGAATTAGATTAGAGGATTCTTAGGTTGTCCCATGAGGTATATAGGAGGTCCATTTATCGAGAGGGTTCTAGTGGACAGTTGCACATTCATAACCTTAGTGGTCTTGGTTTGATGTATTTCTAATAAAGGGCAATCTAGAATCATATTTTTACCAACACCTAAGGAAGCCACATTACAATTGTGGCTCATTTTCTTGCACCATGATATTCTCCCTAGAAGGAGAGTTGTTAGGAGAACTACAAACCAAATTTTCTTCACATTCAAGGATTGGTTCTTCCAAAATGACTTCATCGCAAGTAGGGGAATGATCAATGGTTGAATTGTCTTGCTCAATAAGGGTTTCCTTAGGTGAAGAGGGAAACTAATATTCTCATGACTTTCATCGATCAAAGTATCTTCTTCATTTCTTTATTCCCTAATGTCTTCCAAAATTAGGATAGGTAGGGGAATGATCATAAAGAGGGTTATTATAGACCTTAAATATTTGATCATATAACACCAACATATCCTCATCATTTACAATCTCATCTTCTTCCACTAAATCATTTTAAAAAGAAAAGGGAGAATGAAAATTAGGTAAGGTGATATTTAGAAATGTGTTTATGATGTCATTCTCTTGTGCTAAAATATCTTCCAATTGTTGAAAATGAAGGTAATATTGTAGCTTAAAACTTATAAAACTATGTGACTATAGATTTAATTAAGTGTTCTTTGTCACAATTCTTTGTGTATGATTAATCTATTTAGATCAATTTTACCAATTGTAGAAAGAGACAGAAGATTGTCGAAGAATGAGATAGAAGATAGAAGTGACACAACATATACGTGGAGAAACCCTTTCAGGAAAAAACTCCACCAGAATCAATAGTGCTTGTATTATTTAACCTTAGAACAAGATTACAATAACACTGTATCAATCCTTGATTGATATGCTTATTTTACTTCAACAATTCTTCTTCGCAACCTGCAATAAATTCTCATGGAACTCTCATACACTTGTTGCAATTAATAGACAATAATATGAGCATGTAAACTCATAAGAGTTATACAATATAAGAGAATAAATCTCCTCACAAAAATATACACCTAGATTGGGCAAGTAGAGTTCCACAATGTAATCTGAAGTTAAACCAAAGTCTTCCTCAATTTAGGTGCCCAAAACTGAACACTTAACTGAACTTTGGTCAAGAAGATATCATGCAAAATTCACCTCAAATTTGGCACCCAAGAATAGACCCCACTTGACTAAGCCTTGTAAATATTTTCTCATGCAAAAGGTGTTAACTGAAAGATGCCAACTTGGGCACCCAAGGTGGACCAAAGTCAATCTTAGTTAACTAAAACATATCTCTCCACCAATTCATGCAATCATTATGCATGATTGATCATCCCCACTCAATTGAAAGTATCAATCTTCTATATGTCATGCAACTAAATTCATTAGTCATGCAACTCAAGTCAACTCAAGTCAACTAACATGTAACTCAAGTCAACTCAAGTCAACTAACATGCAACTCAAAATAACTACATGCAACTAAAGATAATTGAGCCATAACTGAATTGAATTGAACTAAACTAAACTAAACTAAACTAAATTGAACTGAACTGAACTGAATTGAACTAAATTAAACTGATATTTAATTGATAATGCCACTCCACTCATGTAAATATCAATCCCTAATTTGTAGGAACAAGATATGCATTACTGAAGTATTATCAATCCTCCAAATAATTAACTGAAGCAAGGTGTGGGATCCACCTTCCATGTGGGCGCCCCATGTGCTCCTATCTTGTAGGAGCTCTACTTGGACATCCCCACATATTCCTATTATTTAGAAATAATTACAAATGTCAATTTACATGTTCATTTCATTCGAATTTAATCTCTTTCTAATCCTAGTGTTGGGGAACACTTTCCAAGGACTTAGGAGATACATGAAATATGTTTAGGATTGCAATTGAATGGAATCCTATTCCCAACATTCTTCCACTTGACATTATACATTGCATTTTTTATAAACAAGGAATACCTATTATAAATCAAGTACATGACTCAAGGCCAATGGCCTTCCTGCACCAAGAGAACTTATTTGTAGGAACTCGTTTCGTAAGATAATCTGTAGCATTGATCAAAGTGTCAACTTTCTCAATCAATACCTTCCTACTCTCAACCGTTTCTCACACAAAGTGATATTGAACATCAACATTCTTATCATGAGTATGGATAGGGATGGGCTTGGCCTCAACAGGCTTTGCTCCATTATCACTATCACTATGACAATTATCTGTGAATAGATTCAAATGCACACCAACTAGGCCCATAGTATTTTCATCATCTGTTTATAAAATATCTTGCAGATCTACTTACCAATCGTGGTAAAATTTTCTCAAGATAGTCTGTAGTCATCCTGCTCTTAAGGTGAAGTTGAACACTAACATTCAGCAAGCAATTTTCTCTGCTTTCTTAAAGGCTATCTAGTCTCTCTTAAGATAATGGATGAATTGCCTAGGTGGGTTGGTTGCGTTGCTTTTGATGTTGTGGAATATTGTTTCTATGCATCATCCTTCATCATCCTATGGGATTGCATTGCGAAAGAGTCTATTTGTCTTACCTGGAAATAGCTGAGTTGAAGGAGAGGTTGAGTTCTGGAAAGCCTATTGTTATGACCCTTTTTTGTTCAGTGTGGATGGCATTGGCTGAAACTATGCATTTTTTGCGAATGGGAAAACTCTTTCTGGTATTAGTGGCACAACCTCCCTTTTCAGGTAGTGGGTCCATGACCTGCCAACCAACCCTTTTTTGGCTAAACAAATAGCACTTCGACTATCGCATTCAAGTCTAATTTGCTTGCAATTAAAACCAATACCTTTCCCAAGTCTATGTAACCAAACTACCTCTTTATAGGCATGTGTAGCAGCCATGTACTCTGCTTATGTGGTGGAAAAATAAACCATGGGCTACCTCTTACTCATCCAACTAACCACAACTCCAAACAAAGTAAACACATAGCCACTTGTCGACCTCTGACTGTCCAGGTCTCCTATCCAATCTGAATCAACAAAACCCTGTATGTCCAATGATCTGTGCATAATATCAATATCGTTAGCACCATGATAAACCAAATAGTAATTATAAGTACCTCGTAAATATCTAAACACCTTATTAACATAAGTCCAATGTTCTTTACTAGGGTTAGACATAAACCTACTTACAACTCCCATTGATTGGGCTATATCTAGTCTTGTACAAACCATTGCATACATAAAATTACCAACTGCACTGTCATATGAAATTTCAAACATTTCCTCATTATCAAAATTAGATTTAGGACACATGTCTAAACTTAACTTCATGCCAACTGATAAAGGAATATTAATTGGTTTACTATCCTACATGTTAAACCATTTCAAAATAGTATCAACATAGTTGTTTTGACTTAACAAAAGTTTTTTGTTACCTATATCTCTACTGATCTCCATACCAAGGATATATTTTGCAGCCCCTATATATTTCATCTCAAATGTTCTAGAGATTTGTGCTTTCAATTCTTTGATCATTACCTTGTTACCAATAAACAACATGTCATCAACATACAAGATAATAATTAAAATTTGATCATCAAGAAATTTTATGTAAACACAATGATCTTCCTCACTCCTAACATAACCAATTTTTAATGCAAAAGCATCAAACTTATAGTACCACATTCTAGGTGACAGTTTAAATCTATATAAAGATCTCTTTAACTTGCAAACCAATAATTAGTTTCCTTTTACAACAAAACCATCAGGTTGCCTCATATAAATCTCCTCATCAAGATCCCCATGTAAGAAATAAATTTTCATATCCATTTGCTCTATCTCAAAATCATGAGCAACAATAATAGATAAAAAGAATCTAATAGAAGTCAATTTAGCAACAGGAGAGATTATTTCATTAAAGTCAACTCGTTCTCTTTTCGAGTAGCCCTTAGCTACTAATCTAGCTTTGTACCTTTCGAGATTACCATTTGTTCCAATTTTCTTTTTAAAGATCCATTTACAACCAATGGCCTTTCTTCCTCTAGGAAAACTCTCAAGATCCCATGTGTCACAAGCATCCAAGGAAGCCATTTCCTCATGCATGGCTTGTGACCAAATCTTGTTCTCATATGAAGAAAAATCTTCCCTGTAAGATCTAGGTTCATCATTAGTACTCACCAAAGAAAATATACAACAGAAATCACATGGGCTATACCTATCAATGGGACTATGTTGTATTGTGGATCTTCTCAAAGAAGGTTCTTCTTATTCCTCAATATGCTCATGATGAGCATCTATCTCAGAACTCTATGAAATCTCCTCATCCAATCCATCCAATTGTTCTTCAACATGTACATCTTCATGCTTCTCAATTTTTACCTCAAATGCACTGTTCAAGAAGTATCCTTCTCCTTTGGTTGTTCTTCTCCAATATAAGATCTAAATTCCCTGAAAATCACATTTCTAGATAAAGTATTTTTTTGGGTTAGAGGATTCCAAAGCTTGTAACCTTTAACATTTTCACCACAACCTATGAATATGCATTTATGTGCTTTTGGATCCAACTTAAACCGGTTTTCTTTAGGCACATGAACAAAAGCCTCACAACCAAAGATCCTTAAATGTGAAACACTAGGTTTCCTACCTAACCACATCTCATAAGGGGTTTCATCTTCAATAGATGAACTAGGAGATCTATTGATTAAATAACAAGAAGTACTTACAGCCTCAGCCCAAAGGAACCGATCTAGCTTAGCACTACTTAAAATACTCCTAGCTCTTTCCATTAAGGTTCAATGCATCCTTTCTACTACTCCATTTTTTTGAGGTGTATATGGAGTAGTTTTTTGTCTCACAATTCCTGCATGCTTACAATAATCATCAATTTTCTTAGAACAATATTCACCTCCATTATCTGATCTCAACACTTTTATTTTATGATTTGATTGTTTCTCAAATAAACCCTTAAATTATTTAAACTTATTGAACACATTTGATTTGTTATGCATAAAATAGATCCAAGTGTATCTTGAGACATCATCAATAAATGTGACATAATATCTAGATTTTCCAATAGAGTCAATATCCACATGACCCATAACATTTGATTTAATAATCTCTAATAACCTTTTAGCTTTATTTGTTCCATTAGGAAATGAAGATCTAGATTACTTTCCAAACACACAATGCTCACAAAAATCATTTTTTCCAATTTTATAATTAGGAATACCATCAACCACTTTCCTATTAAGAGTGGTCCTTAGACCTTTTTCACTAGTGTGGCCCAATCTATGGTGCCACAACATACATGTATTTTCAGCTTCAGTTACATTATTTGATTTATTCAAATTGGAGGTATTAAGCTTAAGCAAAGTCCCAATCTGAGATCCTTTAGCAACCACCATATTCCCTTTCACCAATCTATAACCACCTTTGTCAAATGTCACATGCATTCTAGAATCATTGAACTTAGATACAAAAATTAGATTTCTAGCAAGTCCTAGAATATGTAAAACATCATTAAGGGTCTTAACCCTACCATCACTAAAACAAAAATTTACCTCTCCTTTGCCCACAATATTTCTTGTGCTATTATCTCCAAAGAAGACATTCCCTCCATCATATGCAGTATACTTTGTGAACCACTCCTTGTTATGAGTCATATGATAGGAGCAACCTAAATCAATAAGCCAAGAGTCATCACTAACAATATTACATTAAATTATCAATGCATCATTACCGCCATCCGAGGATTTCTCTATAGAAGCATCAGAACTCTTTTTCTTGTTCTTACAATCCTTCTTTATATGTCATGATTTCCCACAGTTCCAACACTTTACCTTGCTCTTACCAGGGGTTTTAGACTGTCCTTTGGACTTACCCTTTCCTTTCTTGTCTCCCTTAGGTTCCTTTTCCTTAGGCCTACCTCTTACAAACAAGGCATCTTGAGATCCCATTTTATACTTCCTCCTCATCTCCTCTGATAGGAGAGTAGAAATTATATTGTCCATCTTAGGATCTACACCACTACCACTGATAGCAGCAATTAGATTTTCCCAAGACTCTGGTAAAGAACAAAGTAAAAAAATTCATTAATCTTCATCTTCTAGCTTTACATCTATAGATGCTAACTGACTTAGAATAAAATTGAAATCATTTAAATGATGTGCAATAGAATCAGCACTTTAACCTTTAAATAATACATCTATCTTTTCATATACAACTTATTAGTAACAATTTTCATTTGATAGATATCACCTATCCTCTTCCACAATTTATGTGGTAGCTTCATCTAAAACATTCAAGAGAATAGCATCAATAAGACATAACCTTATGGTCCATCTTTCCTTCTTATCAATCTTATCCCAATCCTCATTTGACATCATTGTAGATGGCTTTGTCTCATTGTAAAAAACTAACCATTGATCTCTCTCTTCAAGCAAATCCTCCATTTTTAGTTTCCACATCTCATAACTAGATCCATTGAATATTTCAATATCTAGACAAGAAGTAGAACTCATTGTAACACACTTATTTTAAAAATTTACAATAAGACAATAGTAAAAGCTCACACTACAGCCAAAAAACCTTCAAAATTTTAAGAGGAAGGCGTCCCAAACCCTAACAGACAAATAGCTTTGATATAAAATGTTGAAAATGAAGGTAATATTGTAGCTTAAAACTTGTAAAACTATGTGATTGTATATTTAATTAAGTGTTCTTTGTCATAATTATTTGTGTATGATTAATCTGTTTAGATCAATTTTGCCAATTGTAGAAAGAGACAAAAGATTGTAGAAGAATGAGACAGAAGATAGAAGTGACACAACATATACATGGAGAAACCCTTTCGGGAAAAACCTCCACCAAAATCAATAGTGCCTATATTATTTAACCTTAGAACAAGATTACAATAATATTGTCTCAATCTTTGATTGATATGCTTCTTTTCCTTCAACAATCCTTCTTCACAACCTACAATAAACTCTGATGGAACTCACATACACTTACTACAATTAATAGACAATAATATGAGCATGTAAACTCATAAGAGTTGTACAATATACGAGAATAAAGCTCCTCACAAACATGTACGCCTAGATTGGGCAAGTAGAGTTCCACAATGTAATCTAAAGTCAAACTAAAGTCTTCCTAAATTTAGGCACCCCAAACTGAACACTTAACTAAACTTTGGTCAAGAAGATATCATGCAAACTTCACCTCAAAGTTGGCACCCAAGAATGGGCCCCACTTGACAAAGCCTTGTAAATATCTTCTCATGTAAAAGGTGTTAACTGAAAGATGCCAAATCGGGCACCCAAGGTGGACCCAAGTCAATATTAGTTAACTGAAACATATCTCTCCACCAATTCATGCAAACATTATGCATGATTGATCATCCCCACTTAATTGAATGTATCTACCTATTATCTATCATGCAACTGAAGTCATTAGTTATGCAACTCAAGTCAACTCAATTCAACTAAAATACAACTCAAAATAACTACATGCAACTGAAGATAACTAAACCATAACTGAACTGAACTGAATTGATATTAAACTGATAGTGTCACTCCACTCATGTAAATATCAATCCCTTATTTGTAGGAACAAGACATGCATTACCGAAGTGTTATCAATCCTCAATAGTTAACTAAAGCAAGGTGGGATCCACCTTCCATGTGGGTGCCTCATGTGCTCCTATCTTGTAGGAGCTCTACTTGGACGTTCTCACATGTTCCTATTATTTAGGAATAATTACAAATATCAATTTACATATTTATTTCATTCAAATTTAATCTCTTTCTAATCCTAGTGTTGGGGAACACTTTCCAAGGACTTAGGAGATACATGAAATATGTTTAGGATTGCAATTAAATGGTATCCTATTCCCAACACCAATGTAGGAGATTTTTATGATTCTCAATGAGTGCATCTTCTAACACCGAAATACCTTTATCACATGTAGGAGAGGTATTAGGAGAAAAGAAACTATGATCATCAGGATTGTCTATATTTTCATTTTTCTCTATCACATCATTCTCACAAATAGGAGAGATAAGAGAGGGTGTAGGTTTAAGGCAAGTGTTAACATTTTTACTCTCTTGCACTAAGAGACTCACATAATTAGGAAATGTATTGAATGAATGAATAACATGCTTAGTAACTAGCTTTTTCTTTGCAAACTTGGAAAAGACCGAAACTAACATTTTTGAACAATAATCTATGTAAACTTAAAATGAAATGAAAAGGCCTAGAATGAAATGTGTAGATGCAATTTTCAGATTTCAAACAAGGTAATTTACTGATTACACTATGTAATGATCTAAAAATGAAATGAAGCAATGCATGAAATGAACTAATTTAAGATAGTTTTAATGAAATGCAGGTAACAAAAACTCAACCAAATAAACTAGATAACCAATGGCAGCAAACAAAAGTGTAGAAACAAGGTTCTAAATGTTGTAAAAGGTAGTTTCAGATGTGCACTGGGACTAATTCACCCAAAGGGGCATATGAGTCCCAGTGAGGGTTTTTGTAAATAATTTTCAATAAATTTTAAGTGATTTTTATGATTTTTGGTTTGTATGATCTGTAACCTAAGTGTAAATGTAGAATTTATTTGTTTTTTTAGTGATTTGAGATGCAAAAATGCAACCTATATACACTTTCACTAATGAAAAATTAGAAACCCTAGAATGCCAATTAACTAGTGTAAACCCTAATGCAAATACAATGCAAGCTAGATCGAGGATGATGATGGACTCCAAATTAGAAAATGAAATGCTCTAAATATAGGTTCACCAAAATTTAACAACTGAAATAGTACTCCCCACCTTTGAGAAATGGAGCACAAGGGTAGGGTTCCTATTTCACACTTGCTACACTTAAGGACACCTTAGAGATCTCAATCTGAATGTGGAAAGGGAGAAAGAGATCTGGCAATAGGGTATCCTAGGGTATGTTTAGAGATTAATTGAGGCTTGTTGAGAAATTATGTCTCAACTTCCAGCTTGAAGTCCTCATTTTCATGCCTTGGTGATTTTGTTCTGTTTGCCTAAGTTTTGGGTCTCTGGCGGAGGTGGAACCAGGATGGAACTTGGCATTGTTCTGTTTGCCTAAGTTCCGGGTTTTGGTTCTCGCTCCTGCTCCGACTCCACTTCCTACCATTTTTTGTTTCTCGCTTCGTAGGTTCTAGCGGAGGTAGAACCAGTTTTGGAATTTGGCAATTTCCATTTGCCATGTTCCTGTTTCATTTTCTGTTCCGACTCCAGGTCTGACTCCTACTTTTGTGATCTAGTTCCTCTGGATGTTTGGATTCTCCTCAGGGTGTTTTCCTCCGCCTTGTCCTAGTTCTGGATTGTTGTTTCTTGAAGTTGGCGGAGGCGGAACGGGAACCGGATTGGTTCTTGATCTTGAACTTTTGGTAAAGTCCTATTTCTGTTCCTGTTCCATCCCCAGGCCCGACTCCGACTCCGGTCTTTTGTGTTCCCCTTTGTTGTGGGCGGACGCGGAGCCGAATTGGTTCCTGAACCTGTAATTTTCAGTGGAGTCATGTTTCGACTCCAGTTTCGTCTCTGACTCCGACTCCGACTCCGATAATGTGTATTTTCGATGGAGTCCTATTTTGACTCCTGTTCCGACTCCGGCTCCGACAGTGTCAGAAATGACTTGAAGTCTTGGTCGTGCCCGATGTCTATTTGACCGTTTTGGTTGCTCTGTCAGCTACGTTTGCTGATGGGTCTTGGACTCGTGGCACCTGGTTGAATAGTGATATACCAAGATAGTTATTGTGGCAGTTGCATTTGTCAATGAAGGGTCTCGAGCTCAACCGTTTTGAGTAATGGCTTTGAATGCAAAGTCGGCTCATTGCAAGAAATTTGTCAGATCTGACCAGTTGTGTGATTTGAGGAAAGACTTCATTGCTCTTCTGAGTTGGTTACATATGGATGAGAGATGTGTCATTTCTCATAAGTTAGACAAGTCAAGATTGGAGTCGTGAGTTGCAGAGCAAGTTTGAAGTTGCGAGCTGAAGAACAAAAGGACATGAGTTCTTGAGGAGGGTTTTGAACTGTATGTTGTAAAACATTATAACAGTGGATCTAAAACTCTTTGCGTGATTGTAAGCTAAACAAAGAAGTCTGGATATTGTATGTAATCATTTCATTACTGTAATACAATTGATTTGACTTTTTGTGGTGGGTTTTTTATCTGAAAGGGTTTTCCCACGTAAATACTATGTCATCTTTGTTTGCTTATCTTTCTGGTTTCTCATTGCCATGGTTGTATGCATCTCTATAAGTTTTAGAAACTATTAGTTTTTTGTTTTTGCTTCTCTCCCCTATAGTAAAGGTGTTAAGGGAATGTATTATGCACTATTGGGTCAGTAGATCCGCATTCTTTTCCCTTCAAAGTGGTATCAGAGTTTGACCAGTTTGTATTATCCTTGTTAGGGCAAATTATTTTTTTGCACTAATACTGTTTCAGTGGGAGATTTGCATTGTTAAACTTGTTTCTGTTGTGAGATGGCGAGTACATCTGGTAGAATAGAGATTGAGAAGTTTAATGGCAGCAACTTTGAGTTATGGAAACTCAAGATAGAAGACTTGCTTGTGGATAGAGACCTCTGGATTGCAGTGTCTAGAACTAAGCCACAAACTACGACCCAAGAAGCTTGGGATCTTGCTAATAGAAAAGAAAGAGGATTGATAAGACTGGTTCTAGCCGATTCTGTGCTCCTAAATGTTCATGAGGAAACGTCTACAACTGCTTTATGGAAGAAGCTTGGTTATATTTACCAAGGAAAGTCCCTGGTAAATAAGTTGTTCTTGAGAAAGAAGTTGTACTCCTTGAAGATGGATGAAGGTGCATCTGTTGTAGACCATCTGAACTCGTTTAATATGAGTGTTACTTAGCCGGCATTTGTAGGTGTAAATATTAAGGAGGAGGATCATTGCATGCTCCCGTTGTGTTCATTACCTGACAGCTGGGATTGTCATGTGATGGCTATTGGAAGCACAACCACTGCTTTCAAGACTGATGATGTGGTTTCTTCGCTTTTGTCTGAAGAAATGCGAAGGAAATCTTCTAAGATGGCCAAAGATGCTCTTTCTATTCAAGGTAGAACAAAGGAGAAAGGCAAGAAGAAAGACAACAAGTCGAAATCCAAGTCTAAAGGGAGATCAAAGTCTCCAGGTAAAAATTTCAAGGTAAAGTGCTGGAACTATGGGCAACCTGGTCATATCAGGAAGGACTGCAAGGAGAAGAAGAAGAAGAAAGCTTCTGACAATGAATCTTATCAAAGTGATGCAGATGCCTTCATTGCAGCAGCCTTGACAACTCAAGCATCAGATGATGTTTGGTTAGTTGATTCAGGTGCCTCTTTTCACATGACATCCAATACAGATTGGTTCTCAAAGTATGAGAAGTATGATGGTGGAAAGGTATACTTGGCAAGTGATTCAACGCTGGAGATTGTTGGCAGAGGAAGGGTCAGAATTTAGTTTCCTGATGGGAGAGTCAAAGGAATTGGTGGTGTTTTTCACATCCCAGGTTTGGCTTGAAATCTTCTTTCTGTTAGTAAGTTAAATGATGCTGGTGTAGAAGTTTCTTTTTCTAGTAAGGGATGTAAAATGGCTAGAGGTGCAATGGTGTTAGCTAAGGGTGTTCGTACTGGCACTCTGTACAAGCTAGATGCACAACCTGTTCTTTGTAACAGTGCCTCTGTAAACTCATGTAATTCTGCACCTATAGAGAAAGATGAAGACTCTTCACTATCTGCAAATGCTTTGGAGGCAAAACTCCTAGTAGAGAAGACTATGTTATGGCATCATAGACTTGGTCACATTGGTGAGAAAGGTTTAAAAACCTTGAAGAACAAAAACCTTGTAGAAGGGCTTGATGATTGTAACCTTGAGTTCGATTTCTGTGAACATTGTATCTATCGAAAGCAACATCATGTTGCTTTCTCCTCCAGCCCTCACAAATCTTATGGTATACTGGATTATGTTCATTCTGATGTGTTTGGTCTAGTTAATGTTCCTTCGTTATCGAAGTCTAGATATTATGTTTCTTTTATTGATGACTATTCGAGAAGGGAATTTGTATACTTTCTTAAAAGTAAATCAGAAGTGTTCAGTCAGTTTAAAGAGTTCAAATCTTTGGTAGAAAATCAGACTGGAAGGAAAATAAAGTGTTTAAGGACAGACAATGGAGGTGAGTTTTGTTCTGTAGATTTTGAAAGGTACTACACTGATCATGGAATTAAAAGGCATAAGATAACCCCCTACACTCCATAGCAAAATGGAGTTGCTGAGAGGTTGAACAGGACACTGATGGAAAAGGCAAGGAGTATGCTGAGTGGTGCTAGTCTGGAGCAGAAGTTCTGGGCTGAGGCTGTTGCTACAGCATGTTATTTGATTAATAGATCTCCTTGTTAAGCTCTTGTTGACATGACACCTTTGGAAGCATGGTCAGGTAAGAAACCCTCACTAAAGCATGTTCGGGTCTTTGGCTATGAGGCATATGTTCATGTGCCGAATGAAAAGAGATCAAAGTTGGATAACAAGGCTGTGAAATGCATTCTCATCAGCTATGGAGTTGATGTGAAAGGAAGCCAGCTTTGGAACCCTATTACTGAGAAGGTTTTGTATAGCAAAAGCATGATATTTCGTGAGCTGAAACCTCTAGTAAGTGATCAACAGCCTAAGACAAATCAGAGTGACAAGAAGAAGGATGCAGTTGAGATTCCCCAAACTCCAGAAAGGGAAGAGCTATATGGTGTACCTGAGATTGAGGAGAGCTCAAGCAGCTCTGGAAGTTCTGATGATGAAGAACAACCTCAGCCTCCAAGGAGATCTACACAAGAAAGAAGACAACCAGAAAGGTATGGTTTCTCTATGTTAGATTCAAATTGTGCTTATGCCTTAATTATCAGCACTGATGAGCCTAGGACTGTGAAAGAAGCAATCAGCATGGCTGATTCAAAGTCTTGGTTGGAAGCCATGAATGAGGAGATGGATTCCTTGAAAAAGAATGATATCTGGAAGTTGGTACCACTACCTAAAGGGCGAAAGCATGTTGGCTGCAAGTGGATATTCAAAAGGAAGACAGGCCTTGATGGTAGTGTGGAGAAGTATAAGGCATGACTGGTTGCAAAGAGTTTTTCCCAAGTTGAGGGAATTGATTATGGAGAGATCTTTTCCCCTGTAGCAAAGCTGGCATCCATCAGATTTTTGTTGTCATTGGCAGTTGTGTATGACTATGAAATTGAGTAGATGGATGTGAAGATAGCATTTCTCCATGGTGAACTAGAAGAAGAAATCTACATGTCCCAGCCTAAGCATTTTGTTGAAAGAGGTAAACAAAATCTGGTTTGCAAGTTAAATAAATCTCTCTATGGTCTAAAACAATCTCCTAGAATGTGGTACCAAAAATTTGACACATTTGTGTTGTCAATTGGGTTTGTTAGATCAAAATCTGATCATTGCATTTATTATAAATGTGAGAATGATCATGTGCTTGTTATTACTCTGTATGTGGATGACATGTTATTCATTGGTAATAGCAAGGCAATGATTTCTGATCTTAAAACTTAGTTGTCTGCTAAGTTTGAAATGAAATATCTTGGAGCAGCAAGGTACATTCTTGGGATGGAGATAACCAAGGATAGAACAAGCAGAAAGCTTTGGCTCAGTCAAAGTAAGTATGTGAAAACCGTTCTAGAGAGGTTTAGCATGACTGATTGCAAGTAGCTAGTTGTTCCAATCATGCAAGGATTGAAACTATCTGTTGAAGACTGTCCAAAGTCTACTACTGAGATGGAGGACATTGCCCAAGCAGTGGGAGTTCTAAGTTGTTTTATGGAAAATCCAAGGAGATCACATTGGGATGCTGTAAAGAGAGTGTTCAAGTATTTGAAGGGTACTTCAGATTTTGCTTTGTGTTACCATGGCAATATGGTTGCATCACAAAGGGCTCTTTGCATTCAGGGATATGTTGACTCTGATTGGGCAGGGGACATTGACAGCAAAAGATCCACCAGTGGATACACTTTTATGCTTAATGGTGGAGCAATCAGTTGGATGAGAAAGCGACAAGCTGTAGTTGCTTTATCCACGACAGAGGCAGAGTACATGATAGCAACTCATGCTTGCAAGGAGGTAGTGTGGCTGAGGCATTTGTGTTCTGACATTAGATTCAATGCTGAGCAGATTTCAATCTGCTGTGACAGTCAAAGTGCCATTTGTTTGGCAAAGAATCCAACCTTCCATGCCAGGACCAAGCACATAGATGTGCAATATCACTTCGTGAGGGATATGGTTGAAGATAGCAAGGTCAGTATGGATAAGGTTGACACCTTGAAGAATGTTGCAGATGCCTTGACAAAGCCAGTTAGCACAGACAAGTTCAGATGGTGCACATAATCGATGGGCCTTGGGGCCTATGATAGACAGTAAGGTTTGATGTTTCGAGGAAGTTGGAAGTGTTCACCAAGTGGGAGATTGTTGAGAAATTATGTCTCAACTTCTAGCTTGAAGTCCTCGTTTTCATACCTTGGTGATTTTGTTCTATTTACCTAAGTTTCGAGTCTCTGGCGTAGGCGGAATCAGGATGGAACTTGGCATTGTTATGTTTTCCTAAGTTTCGGGTTTCGGTTCTCGTTCCTGCTCCGACTTCGCTTCCTACCGTTTGTTGTTTCTCGCTTCACAGGTTCTGGCGGAGGTGGAACCAGTTTTGGAATTTGGCAATGTCTGTTTGCCATGTTCCTATTTCATTTTCTGTTCCGACTCCGGGTCTGACTCCTGCTTTTGTGATCTAGTTCCTTTGGATGTTTGGATTCTCCTCGGGGTGTTTTCCTCCACCTTGTCCTGGTTCTAGATTGTTGTTTCTTGTAGTTGGTGGAGGTGGAACTGGAACCGGATTGGTTCTTGATCTTGGACTTTTGGTAAAGTCCTATTTCTGTTCCTATTCTGTCCCCAGGCCCGACTCCAACTCCAATCTTTTGTGTTCGCCTTTGTCGTGGGCAGACGAGGAACCGAATTGGTTCTTGAACCTATAATTTTTGGTGGAGTCATGTTTCGACTCTAGTTCCATCTCTGACTCTGATAATGTGTATTTTTGATGGAGTCCTATTTCAAATCTTGTTCTGACTCTGGCTTCGACAGTGTCAGAAATGACTTGAAGTCTTGGTCACGCCCGATGTTTATTTGACCGTTTTGGTTGCTCTCTCAGCTGCGTTTGCTGATGGGTCTTGGATGCGTGGCACCTAGTTGAATAGTGATTGGACGGATACCAGGATAGTTATTGTGGCAATTGTATTTTTCAATGAAGGGTGGTGAGCTTAACCGTTTTGAGTAATGGCTTTGAATGCAAAGTCAGCTCGTTGCAGGAAATCTATCAGATCCAACCAGTTGCGTGATTTGAGGATGGACTTCATTGCTCTTCTAAGTCAGTTACATATGGATGAGAGATGTGTTATTTCTCATAAGTTAGACAAATCAAGATTGGAGTCGTGAGTTGCAGAGCAAGTTTGAAGTTGCGAGCTGAAGAACAGAAGGACGTGAGTTCTTGAGGAGGGTTTTGAACTGTATGTTGTAAAACGTTGTAACAGTGGATCTGAAACTCTCTGGGTGATTGTGAGCTGAACAAAGAAGTCTGGATATTGTATGTAATCGTTTCATTACTGTAATACAATTGATTTGACTTTGTGTGGTGGGTTTTTTACCTAAAAGGGTTTTCCCACGTAAATACTGTGTCATCTTTGTTTGCTTATATTTCTAGTTTCTCATTGCCATGGTTGTATGCATCTCTATAAGTTTTAGAAACTGTTAGTTTTTCATTTTTGCTTCTCTCCCCTGTAGTAAAGGTGTTAAGGGAATGTATTCCACACTGTTGGGTCAGTAGATCCACATTCTTTTCCCTTCAAAGAAATGAAGGGTTCACCACCAAGTTATCACTTGGAAAAATGTATGAAATGCAATATCTAATGATTGAACTCAATGATGCATAAAACTTCACTAAATGAACTATAAATGCAAATAAATCAAAACACCAAACTGGAAAGGTATAAAGGAGCACCTAGAAACTTGAGAGATCTTGAATGGAGGCTTGAAATGTTGAATAACCTAAAATTTAGGCCTAATAGAACTCATATGCCAATCTGGGTGTATCAATCCCAAATATGGATTTCTATGCGGGAACTAGTTTCTGAAAAAAGAGTATCCAACTGCCAAAATCTAAAAAAGGACCTAAACTGAGACTCGTATGCTAGGACTGACATATGAATCTAGTTAGGGTTTTCTAGAACTTCAAATTCTGAATCTAATCTTCAATGTCTGCTCTATCTACTCCAATTCATTTTTGGATCCGAAACCTCGATTTTGGGCTTGTAGGTGATTTTTTAGTGAAGATTACAACCTTGCAAATGAGGAAACAATTCCAACAAATTTGTCTCAGCTTGTAACCTAATATTCAATGATCCTTCATGCTTCAAGACACCTAGATCTGCAATCACACATGTAAAGAGGAGAAAAACTTGTTGATTTGTTAGTAAATGGGGGTTTTCCTTAGTCAAACCCCTTTAATGAAACCAAATGATGAGACAATGAAATAAGGACATGAAACATGAAGCATAGAACATGAAACATGAACAATGATACCTTGAATGATGTCTTGTAAATCAACAATCTAACATGAAATGGCTATGAGGAATGTAGATCTAGATCTTGAACTTTGATATGAAACAATGCTTGCAAATGGATCTTCAATGCTACATCATATCACTAGATCAATACAATGCTTGATGCTTAATATCCTTGACATGATGATGGATCTTGAATTGTTGCAAAAATTGATGAAGAATTCTTCTCTTGAATTCCTTAGAAATGATCTTCAATGCATAAATAAATAATGAATTGAAAGCTCATTTATATAGGAAATCCATCTAATATCCTATGTATTAGATCTCCAAGGCTAGAATACATGAAATTAGAACTTAAAACCCAATTTTTCTCACTCAAAACCTTTAAAATAGGCCAAATGGGACTCATATGCCACCTATGGCATATGGGTCCCACTTGGATGGGACTCATATTCCCAAGGTGGTGTATGGGTCCCACAGGGCCTATTTGAAGAGAGAGAATGTCAAGGAGTGAAGAAATTAAGTTTATATGTTGATCTTGTCAGGTTTTTAGTTGAAATATGCCTTGGGATGCACAATATAGGGTCTTAGGGGCATATTAATGATGATATTAAGGTGATAAATGCAAGAGGGCTCAAAATCCAATGTGAAAGTGTAAATAAATACGCTTTACAACACTAAATTAAGGCAAAATCAAGTCAATTTAACTTAAAAGGGCCCTAAATCTAATGTGAATGTGTACAACACCTTACAATGCTAGATTAGGTTCATTTGGTTTACAAGCCTCCTACATTTAATGTGAAGGTGTGAATAAATAAACTTTACAACATTAAATTAAGGGAAGGTTGGGTTTATTTAGCTTTAAAAGGGCCCAAAACCTAATGTGGATGTGTAAAATACATCACAACACTAGATCAAGGTGATATCAAGTCCAATTTATCATTAATTATTCGTAGATTAAGTGTGAAAATGTGAACAATGACATTTTTTGATACTACAAACTATAACATAAAATTGATGAAAAATTTGTTTACCTATAAAAATACAAGTGTATAATCCTATTCTCCCTATCCTTCCCCCAACCCTTTTTTTATCTCCCCTATTTATAATCCATAAATAATTTATTAAATTCTTTTTTTTAATAAATATTATTTTAATTCTTTTTTTCTTTATTTTATTTGAAAAATATTCAATTGGATAAAGTAATCTTATTTTATTATTTTCTCGTCTTTATTTTATTTTAAAAATTGTCATCTGGATAATGCAACTAATAAAAAATCATGTTAACGTGCAATTTTAAATTAAGATAAATTTTAAATTATTAAATCGCTAATATAATAATGAGTATAAATATTAAATTAATAAAATTAATTATTTAATTTTTTTATGTTTCTTTTGGAAAAAAAGATAAATTATATTAATTTTTGCTATGTTTTTTTTATTATATAAGCAACATTTATAGGGTGTTGTACCCTTAAGATAAAATGCCACTAGGGCAAAAGTTCAATAGTACATAATTAGCAAAAAAATTGATAGTACAAACAACAAACTAATAGTAGATAAACCAACAAAAATTGCCAAAGGGAGCAGGAAAGAGCTAACCCCCAAACCCCTACTTAGATATATTTTCCCATTCCTCCATGATGAATTTTAAAACATCCTTTTTGGCTTGACTGGAGCTAGGATCAATAGTGGGGTCATGTTTCTTTATCTCCTCATGTAGCATGGATGCCAAAGTAACAACTGAGTGATGGATCACCTTAATAGTGAAGTAAGTGAGATGATTCAAATTCCTTTCTAGTATGTTGACCTAAGCCAACAAATCTTTGTAACCTTTAGCAGTATCATGGGCGAGATGGCTAACATCCTCCTTCCCCTCATTATGGGGGGAGTAGTCCAAGGTGAAGTTCTCCATAATTAGTTTGTTGAGCTTGAGGAAGTGACTAGGGTCGTCAATGTTATCTTCCACATCCTCCTCAATATTCTCATTGTTGTTATCCTATTTGATTTCATGCTTAGATTTGCTCAAATTTTCATCAATTATACCCTCTAGCCTTTGCTTAATATCCAACCTATTAGATCTTCTGACACTAGTCAATTCTGAACTAGCTTTAGGTTCATTGGAAGTCATAGTATGCTCATCAACAATATCATCAGTATTAGCTTCTCCTTCCTCATCTTTTGAGTTAGCTTCTTCCACATAGAAGGAGATAGATTTTTTTATTTTTCCTATCCGATTTTTTCTTCACAACTTGTTTACTAGCCTATTTGATAGAAGTATTCTTTAACTCAATTAACCCCACCCTCACATATCTTTGATTCTACACAGGATTTTTTTTCTCTTCTTCTTTTTACCTAGAGGTTTCGGGTTGGTATTAGGAGTGGGTTGCTTAGAAATAAGATTAATCTTATGCTTGGAACTCTGCTTAGCAGCATTGGAGGGGTTTTGGGGGCTTTTAGTGGGGGAATTAATCTTAGACTGCCCATGCACAAGGATCATATGAATAGGTTTTGGGGGGTAGAGCTCTAGATGAAAGTGGTAAAGCCTCATAATAAGCCCTTGGTACAGAGTGGTCGGGTTTTTTTTAGGATTTTTAGTGGAGATCTCCACAATCTCTTTAATAAAAAGTTCAAGAGACGAAAGGAGGAAAAAAGGAAAGCTAATAAGCAGGTGGTGCTTGAAGTGGTTTAGCAGAGGTATGTGGTAGTAGTAGAAACATATAAACCTACCCTATAGAGTAACATATTTCATAATCACAAGACAAATTTTGTCCCAAGTGAACCGTTGAAAAATGTGGGATGTGTTGATCTCATTTATCTCTAGTTCATTTGATATTGTCCTAAGAACCCTAATTGGATTGACTATCAACCTCACAAGGTGATTAAATTCTCAATTAGGAGGACCTAGGAAGGGGGTTCTTTCAGCTTTTAGGGGTTCACCACCAAGAAAAATCTTGGAAAATACAAATAAGCATTCAACCTACAAAACATAGTTATGCAAGCTAAATGAGGGATGCAAATGATGAAATTATGCAATAGCAAGATAGGATGTGTGTACCTGGGAAGTCTAGAGGTGTGATGAGGATTCTAAAAATGCAAAGAAGCTATCCAAATATGCAAGGGAGGACAAAGACACCTTTACTGTTGTCTTAGTCACATTGCTATTTTTTGGGGCCAATGAAGAATCTTCATATCTCATAATAGAATCTCAAAGAATCTATGAAAAATACCTCTAGGAGAATTAAGATTCCCTAGGTGGAGTATTAGTCCCATTTTGGATTTTTGAAAACTCTGAATGTGATCTTGAGCTCTAGGGTCTGCACTTGCTTCCTCTCAGATCTCAGGTTTTGAAACTTCTAGATTTGACTTGTAGGTGAGTTTCCATAAAGATGACAACTTTGTAATACAACTTTGCAACTTTTTAATCTTCCACTCCAAATGATCTTCAAGTCTTCAACCTAAATCTATAATTACAAGCATACAAGAGAGGAAAACTTGTTGATTGTTAGTAAGTGGGGGTTTGCCTTGGTCAAACCCCTTGTTGGTAATTAAACCTTGAAATGAAATGGAATAATGGAGGGAAATGATGAATGAACAACATGCAATATTACAACTCACCAAACCCTTGTTGTAAATTATGCAACCTTGTGTAAAGTGGCTAGCTTGAATGTAGATCTTGAATCAATGGAATGCTTTGATAGATCTTGCTTGAATCAAAACCCTACATCACTAATGTTAGCACAAAAACATGCATGATGCAAGAATAGTCATTGATATGATGCTTAAATCTTGATGATGGCTCCAAATGCTTGAAGAATTGCTCTTGAATGAATACTTGAAATCTTAAATGCTTATTATTCTCTTGGATATATTGCTTATTATTTCTTGTTTTGAAAATGAGTGAATGAACCTTGTACTTATACTTATCTATGCTTAATATCCTAAAATTACATCACACCAGGCTGACATAGGAAAATATTAATGAGAGGCAAAATCTTGGCAGAATTTGAAATTAAATCCCAAAAATAAGCCAAGGAGGACTAAGATGCCCTAGGTGGAATTTTAGTCTCAATCCAAAAATCAGTGACACATAGATAGAATCATTAAATAATAATTTTCCCTTTGATGATTATCAGGATTAGCCAGAAAAAAATGTAGTTTATTAGGCTTGTGGATGCAAAATACGACCAATTAAGACATAAAGAAGGATAAATAAAGCATGGCGGGCCCAAAAAAATGTGAAAATACAAGGTTATGCATTTTCCTACACTAAATTTAGCCCCCATTGTAGTGAGAGGATGAACTTGCTTCAAACTCACACTAAAGTAGCCAACCATGCAATCAAGAGGGGTTCAAATGTACGAATGCTAGTAAGATAGGATGACATTAACCAAGAGGGTGGCCAAGCCCCCAGGATCAAGATCCTATGACAGACCAAGATAGGAACATAGGAACACACATGCAGATGATATATGAAGCCATAATCATATCACAAACATACACCATCAAAGATAGGAAAATCAAAAAATGAAAACGAAAAATGCAACGGATCAAGCTTCGACTGGCCGTCCAACATGGTGGACTGGGTCTAGGATGTTTTTCCAAAAATGTTTACAAGTGGAACACGTTTTCCACTATGCAAAAAAAAGTGCATTCTCACATGGGCTAGTGAAGCTAGGTGTCCACTAGGTGAGCCCCAGGAAGTCCATATCAATGTCATACCCCCATGACTATGATAAGGACAAAAATAAAATGCATGCTCACAAGGGCTAGTGAAGCTAGTTGTTCACTAGGTGAGCCCCAAGAAACCATATCAAAGCCATACCTCTGTGACTTTAATAGGGCACAAAAAGAAAATTCATGCTCACAAGGGCTAGTGAAGCTAGTTGTTCACTAGGTGAGCCCCAAGGCGCCATATCAAAGCCATACCTCCATGACTTTAATAAGGCACAAGACACAACACAACAATAAAGAGGTATGTTCAAAGGGATTTGGATTAGTTCATGTGAGTTCTTAATCTTATGGGAAATTGTTCCTAATGTCTCCAAAAGAGGACCAATCAAAGGATAAAAGATTTGAAACTAAGGGAATACAATGTGTCGCATCACCACTAAGAGGAATGTAATATGCTAAGATAGATCATGATCTTGAAGGACATTACTCCCAATGTCACCACAAAGAGGAAAACACATCATATGAAATAAGAAAATCACATCAAGGAAGATGGAAAAGAAGTATGCAAATGATATTATGCCAGAATAATGCCAATGTATGCCCCCACTTTAAATAAATTGCTAAACACCATGTTGTGAGTAATTACTTTAAAGTAGACAAACATGGAAAAGGAAAAGAAGTTTTCCCCCTAGAAACACATAAGGGATCTCTGGATTCGAGGTTAGTATTTGTCTTTGCTACAGTGATATTAGAGAGCTTGGAATTGTCATCATTCCCCAAATACACATAGAACTGGAAGAATAATACAAAGAGAATGAAAAAAAAAGGAAAAACATTTTGGGTCAACATGGAAGAGACATAGGATGTCTCAATGCCCTATGTCATCCCCAAAAGGAAAACATAAGACAAATATGAAAAGATAATGAAAAATCCTTTGGGTCAACATGGAAGAGACATAGGGTGTTTTGATGCCTTGCGTCATCCCCAAAAGGAAAACACAAGAAAAAAATGCAAATGAAAGAAAAGATAAATTAAAAGGTGAAGAGCTTATGACATATTGAAGAATGAAGGTACAAATAGAGGAATGCACAAAGAGAGAGGGAACATCAAATAAAACATCACGGGGAGTCACAATACACACATGACATCACACAAAAGAAGTAAAAAACACTAGCAAAGCACATGCAGATCAACCATCTAGCAAGTCATCTGCATCCCAGTCTTGTTCAGTATATGTGGAATGCATATCACTAGTGAGAGGGATCACATCAAGTGTTGTACTAGGAGGATCACCAATTTCAACACGTGGTGCATCACTCAGTTTAGGAATATCATCACGGTTGTTATCATCTAAGCTTGTAGAATAAGAAAATAAAAAATTCAATTCATTTTGTACTTCTTCATCAATTTTAGCTATTTATTCATCATCATCTAAATTAACCACAATACGAGGACGAATGATAATATCCATAGAAGGTGTTGGTCCTTATTGTGTTGGAGGCATATGATTTGTTTGTTCTTGTAAGAGAGGAGGGTCATCATTTATTGCTTCTATAAGATTCGGATTATGATTTTCAATGTTATTTTCTTCATTCATACTTGGAGCAATAGCATGACGTCTACGCCTATGCTATCGAGAATTTATGTTTCTTTTATTACGGTTTTCAAGTTGCGCTTGGGTAGGAGTGGGTTTTTCAACCATAGGTTTATTTTCTTCTTGTGAGGGAAGAATGGAAGAAGCCATGGAATGTTGTTCAACCACTTTCTCTTTGGATTTATAGATTTTCTTAGGAGGTAGATTAGGACTTGTTTGGTTTTCTCTTGATCTTTTGTAGGAAATGGGTAGGGTATTTTTAATGGTTGGGTCTTGGTTAGATGGAAGGTTTTTAAGCTCACTATTGTTTTATTGAAGAGGTGGAGGTTCAATCATGGGTGGAGGAAAATTTTCAAGGGATAACTTGGATATGCATTTTTCTTTGAATTTTTGGTAGGATAGGAAAAATAAGTCCTCATGGGGTCTTATAGGTTCCATGGGCTCAGGCTATAAATAGTCTAAGGAGAATTTTCCATCGGAAGATGGAGGTATAAAGCCACTATGGTTCACAATGAATATTTTATTGTCGACTAGAAACTTTAAGCACTTATGGACAATAGATGGGACCGCATTCATGGAGTGAAGCCATTTGTAGCCTAACTTCACATGAAATTGGTCTAAATTAGAGATGATAGAGAATGATAAATTTTATTTCTTGGGTCCTACTTGTAAAGGTTGTGTGATCAAGCCCATCATCGCACAAGAAAAACCACCATGTGTTTTAATCCATTCTTTAGGTTTATCATATCTATCTTGAGTAAGTTCATGCACATATAAGAGTTATTCTATGATCACATTCTCTCCATAGATGGGATCAATTAAAATCCCAGGAGTGGACCTGTTATTCATTCTACCAAATATGTAAAGAGGACCATTAGGTGCATGTTCGAGTGTTTCTTCTAAAGAGACGGTAATATCAATAGGCATTATAGTTTTATGTTTACAAGGATCGACGTCAATCACTCCTATCATTGTACTAATAGGACTTTGGTCATCAATATCCATAGGATTTTTTTCGTTATTATCCAAAGGATTTTTTTCATTATTACTCATGTTATCATCATCTGTGTCAACATTCATCACATCAGGCTTAGTTTCACTAGCCTTAACAAATAAAATATTATGGTTAGGCATGGGATTGGTAAATATTTTCAAGTTTTGATTGGGAGAAGCTACAGATTTATTACCTTTTTCATTGACACCTCCAATTTGAATATGATTGGAATCAATAAGGTCTTGCACAATATGTGTAAGATGCTTGCATTGTTTTGTATCATGTCATTTTTTTTTGTGATAAGAACAATAGGAATTGTGTCTAAAGCTCAGATTTAATGGCTTGCTAGGGTCAAGAGGTTGAACGGGAGGTAAGGTAAGCATTTTTTTGTTTAATAGATGAGTCATGATATTGTGAAGGGTGTCGGGTGAAGGTGTGAATTGTCTTTGCAGATCCCAAAATATATAAGGATTACTCTTTTTGATAGTATCTACTTGGGTATCAACTTGTTGGGTGGGTTGTGAGGTAGGGTTTAGCTGAATGAAACTTTTATTTTGTCTTTAGAAATTTTGGTAGGTGTTTTGGTTTGAGGATTCAAACTTTTTAGGATGGGTAGAAGTGATTTCCGATTCACTACTACCTATAGAATTTTGATAATCACAAAGTTCAATGCATAGGTGCATGAAGGAAGGGGATTTCATCATGGTAATCTTGTCTCGTATTTTTCTTTGTAAATTTTCTATGAACATATTTTGGAGGTGAGAATCAGGAACCTTCACATTGATTTGGGAATAAAGTGATTGGTAACGGGAAATAAAGTCAATGAATTTTTCACCCTCATTTTGCTTACATCTCATCAAATCATCTAATGTAATTTTAGGAACCATGTGTACTTGGAAGTGGTTAATAAAGGATTCAACAAGTTCATTGAATGAATGGATTGACTTGTTTGGTAATGCAGAAAACCAATCCAAGGCAATGTCTTTCAAGGATCGAGGAAAGAGCTTAGCCAAAAGTTTTTCCTTGAGGATAAAGTCACTACATAAAGTAGTAAAGGCATTACATGATTAGTAGGATCTCCCTTTCCTCCATATTTCTCAAATCTAGGGATCTCTATACCTTGTGGCATCGGAGTTCTCAATATCTCCAAGGATAATCGGTTGCTTTTGACATAGTATGAAGGCAGACCATTTTGATTTTGATTTATGGTGAAAAATTGGCGTTGAATGGATGAAAGGCTTTGTAAGAGGTGGTTAATTATGGGTTCATTGCTTGTGGTTTGAGATGGAGGTGAATATGGTGGTGGTGTGTATGTGTTGGAAGGATAAGTGAATGGATTTCTTGTGGGAGGAGGTATGAGATTAGAGGCCACGTAGGTATAAGGAACACTAGTGGAAATGTGTGAGGTAGGAAGGATATTTCTAGTTGGTTACATCATTTTGGTCACTTGAGGAGTTGTATAGGTGGGAATGGATGCTATGGTTGAAGGGGGCGGAGTTTGATTTCCTCCTTGGGATTGCACATTGTTTGAAGCTTGAGCACCATTAGTGGTGGGAGGAAGATGTTTTCCAAATATTTGAGCTATGTTATGCACAACTTATAGTCCTTCATCACCTTCCATTATGTGATGAAAACTATCTATGGTAGTTATAATAGTGTTAGAAATGTTTTCAGTACTCACACTATCTTGTAAATGGGCTAGGTCTTCATGCATTTTCATTATATTTTCTTGATGAATATGGTCAATCATTGTTTGAACCCTTTTCATAACACTTGTGGTTAAGGTAGGCATGGAAAAAGAGGTATCAAAGGTATGGTATATACCTAGTGAACTAATACCAACACTAGGAGTAAGAGAGCTTGATAACCCAAGATCCACAATGAGTTTTTTATCATAGGATGTCATGAGTCTCACACTTCATCTAAACATAGTATTAGCAGTAGAACACCAAGTAGTACAACTCATACAAGATATAAACCAATGAAATTTCAATGAACACAATATCCTATTCTTGTAATTACACTTGAAATGAAAGAAATTGGAATAAGAACAATTTTGTAAACTCTATTAAAAAACTAAAAGTAGCCAACATAAGCACAAAAAAGAAATTTGAAACGTTAAAAATTGGAAAGTCAAAGTCAACAAGGACTAAGATACCAGTAAGGAAATCTTGGTCCTCCTAATAATATTATGAAGTTCTAGGGACTGAAACAGACAGGAAACAACACATGAAGGATTTTGAGCTAGAAACCTTGAGAGGTACTAAGATGCTAGGAAGGGCGTTTTAGTCCTAGCAAAGGTTTCTATCAGAAAAACAATGATTTCTAAGTTGTTTACAATGTTTACAAGTTTCCTATTTAGGGATCTGATGTTTGGAAACAAAAAACTATGCAAATGGATGCAAGGAAAACTAATTTCTAATAAGCAATTGAATGCAAAGTTGAGCACACTTTTTTCAATTTTCAATACAATAACAATGTTTCTAAATGCAATTGGAATGATTAACAATGCACTTTTTCAGTTTTTCAATGATATGAGATGATGCAAGTAAGTAAAAATGAAAACTACATGCACTTTCACTAATGCAAGATGCAATGAATGCAATCTAGATATTATACTTTTATGGACTCCAAATCAGAAAATGAATGCTCAACAAGGTCAGGTTCACCAAAATGAACCATAGGAAAAAATGTGGGATGTGTTCACCTCATTTCTCTCTAGTTCATTCGATATTGTCCTAAGAACCTAAATTGGATTGACCATCAACCTCAAAAGGTGAGTCAATTATCAATTACGAGGACCTAGGAAGGGGGTTCTTTCAACTTTTAGGGGTTCACCACCAAGAAAATGATTGAAAAAGACAAATAAGAATTCAACCTACAAAACATAGTTATGCAAGCTAAATGAGGAATACAAATGATGAAATTATGCAACAGCAAGATAGGATGTGTGTACCTGGAAAGTCAGGAGGTGTGATGAGGATTCTAGAAATGAAAATAAGTTGTCCAAATATTCCAAGGAGGACAAAGACGCCCTTATGGTTGTCTTAGTCCCACTGCTATTTTTTCGGGGCTGTTGTGGAATCTTCATATCTCATAACTGAATCTCAAAGAATCTCTGAAAAATACCCCAGGGAGGACTAAGATGCCCTAGGTGGTGTATTGGTCTCGTTCTTGATTTTTGAAAACTTTGAATTTGATCCTGAGCTCCAAGGTCTGATCCTGAGCTCCAAGGTCTGCACTTGCTTCCTCTCAGATCTCAGGTTCTGAAACTTTTGGATTTGACCTGTAGGTGAGTTTTCATGAAGATGACAACTTTATAATGCAACTTTGCAACTTTGCAATATTACACTCTAAATGATCTTTAAGTCTTTGACCTAAATCCGCAATCACAAGGATGCAAGAGAGGAAAAGTTTGTTGATTTTTAGTAAATGGGGGTTTGCCTTGGTCAAACCCCTTGTTGGTAATTAAACCTTGAAATAAAATAGAATAATGGAGGGAAATGGTGAATGAACAACATGCAATGTTACAACTCACCGAACCCTTGTTGTGAAGTCTGCAACCTTGTGTAAAGTGGCTAGCTTGAATGTAGATCTTGAATCAATGGAATTCTTTGATAGATCTTGCTTGAATGGCTTGCTTGAATCAAAAACCCTACATCACAAATGTTAGCAGAAAAACACACATGATGTAAGAATAGTCATTGATATGATGCTTGAATCTTGATGATGGCTCCAAATTCTTGAAGAATCGCTCTTGAATGAATACTTGAATGCCTGGATGCTTATTATTCTCTTGGATATCTTGCTTCTTATTTATTGTTTTGAAAATGAGTGAATTTACCTTGTATTTATACTTATCTATTCTTAATATCTCGAAATTACATCACTCCAAGCAGACATAGGAAAATATTAATGAAAGAATGCTAAATCCTGCCAGAATTTGAAATTAAATCCCAAAAATAAGCCAAGGAGGACTAAGACGCCCTAGGTGGCGTCTTAGTCTCAAGGCTCAAATCTTGAGGCACATACTCCAAAAAGGAACCTTTTTAGGTATATTCAAAATTAGGGTCACAAGACCCTTGGGGGACTAAGATGCCCTAGGTGGCGTTTTAGTCTCAAAGAAAAAATTGGGGACACATAGACATAATCATTAAATGATCATTTTCCCTTTGATGATTGTCGAGATTAGCCATAAAAAGATGTAGTTTATTAGGATTGTGGATGCAAAAGAGGACCAATTAAGACATAAAGAAGGATAAATAAAGCACGACGGGCCCAAACAAGTGTGAAAATTCAAGGGTATGCATTTTCCTACACTACACTAAGGTGCTAGCAGTTTTCTCATGTCATAGCTCACATGTAGTTTGGTGGGTTGTCCATTTTCCTTGAAAATTTGATTCATGTTATCGGCATCCTAAAATTTAGTCTACTTATTCAAATTTTGACCACTACATGAGAGGCCAATCACCTTAGCAATAACCTCCTCACTTACCTCAAAGGATATTCCCATAGCTTAACTTGGTGATTGCACTAGCCATTAGCAAACTAGATATACAAGTTATCATCATGGTTGTTGATGCTTTCCATGAGAGGATCTAGTCCACCCTTAATGCAGATGTGCCACACAAGGGCATATCTGTGAAATTCCACATAAGATCTTGGCTCAATTTAAACCCTATCCCCACCCATATTCTGAGGAAAAATAAGTTGAATTCCTTGGCTAAGATGGTGGTAGAGAGTGAAGTGATTGAAGGGTTTGAGATTACCAAGAGTATAAGAGTCATCGGCTATATCCATAATGAATAAATAATACAACCCTTCGCAAGAAATGTAGCATGAAGCGACCTTCTTTTTGCTCAGATTAAATGTGATGATATCCTCCCATACACCAAAAGTCATTTTTGAAGCCCCAAAGTTGAAGGAGAATAACTTGAGATAGTTCGAGGATGTTGTGCGAAGAGATTTAGTAATAATGATCTTGTAAACCATAATTATGATGTAATTATTTATCTTTGGTTTTGAAATATGAGTTATCTTTTTTCCCCTCTGCAAACTCAATCTATTGATTGTTTCATTAAAGTTAGGAAATGTAGCCTCTTGTGATTCAGGTGTTAATATGCATGTTTCTTTCCTTTTACAAGAGATTACATTCCATTTGAAAAAATGATATAGGTAGGACACAACCTAGAGAGTCAACTTGTACATAACCATATTTAAATCACATTCCACCTCATCTTACCTAGCATGATGGTAAGAGTGAGCATTAAATTACTAACTTTAATAAAATCAAAGGAACTCACCATTTTGAATACTTATCTTTCTATCTTCAAGGATCAAACCTTTAACATTTGTAGGAAAAGTAAAATAGTTTCTCCAACATTTGGTAGAGAACCAAGGTATCCCAAAGTTAGCCAATGCATCAACAACCTTATGAACTTCTCTGAAGATATGAGATAATTTTTTCCCTTCAAACTTAGTGAGGATATTTTTGGATATCCATAATAACATCATTAATAGCCCAACCAGCAAAATATTTACCTTTGATAGCATCTATCATAGATTTAGAGTGTCCTTCCACATGGATATTTTTTATCCCTATTGATAAAGAAAATTTGATACCACCTAGCATAACCCTTGCTTTAGTTGTCATTGAAGATTGCACACCTATAGACCAACATAACCAGCTATGGCATTTCCTTCAAAATCTCACATAATATCCCTTATACTAGCAGGGCCAAGATTTCCATTTGCAACCCCATCAAAATTGATTTTACACCAACCCTGGTGAGGAGGCTGCCATTTAGAGTTTTTTCTTGCTAAGATTTTAGAGTTATAAAAAGAATTGAGGTTTAGATGTAGATTCCAATTACAAGCTATATTGATCTCCATAGAAATGGGAGGTTTTCTCGAACATTTCTAGCTAAAAAGGGACAAATTCTCAGTTGGAAGCTTGAAGAAAACACCAAAAACCTCCTTGGGGCTCTTTTCCTCATTACAAAATATCTTATTATTGCTTTCCTTCTAGATGCACTAGTAGATGAAGGGAGGGACTTGTTATTGAATTTCCTAGGTTAGGGGGTGAGTATAAGGATAGGCCCAATTTTCCACAAAGCTTTTGACATTCTCATTCATGGTCCAAGAGACACCTAGTTTTTTAAGAGAAAATACCCAAATCTCAACAACAAAGGGGAAATGAAGTAATAAGTGAGGCATAAATTCTTCATCCAATTTGTATAAAGTGCATCTAATGGGGATTTGGAATCCCCATTTCTTTAGGCTATCTTGGGTGATGATCTTGTTGTGGGTAGTTGTCCACCAAAATAAAATTATCTTTGGAATTAGGTGTTTGTTCCATATTTGTTTCCAATACTTAGTACGTGACCCTGCATTGACAATAGAATGTAAGCCGATTTGGCAGTTAGGTTGCCTTTGCTTTCCCTAGCCTAGAAGAAATTGTCTTATAGCTAGAACATGGGAATTCTAGTTAAGAAGAGATTTTCTTGAAGGGACCTCACTAATTGACTTAACCCTTGAATATCATGAACATATCTCCATAATTTTCCACTTTTGCAATCCTTGTCGACCAAGAAGTAGTCCACAACATACCTACCAAAGTAATCGGAGGTAGAGCCTTATATATCCTTGAACTCAAATTAGTTGAGAGGAATCCCAAATAACCAGGAATCATCCCAGAAATTGATTTTGTAGTCATTCCCTAGTTGCCATCTCAGGCCACCTTGGAGCAACTATTTCAATTTGATAACATTTTTCCAAATGAGCGAACCACAAGGGTGTCTAGTAGTGTAAAGGCTCTTGATCATGGGGATTTTATTGAGGTAATTGGCATTCAAAATAGTACACTAATGCTTCTTGTTTCTCAAAAGATACCAATCTATTTTAGCAAGAAGCACTTTATTAGTAGCTTGATTTTTTCTAATAGCAAGCCTACCACTAGATTTGGGAAGACATATGGTATCCTAGCTTAGCAGAGCCAACTTTTTCTTCTCCTCTGTACCAGACCATAAAAATTTCTTTGAATTATTTCAAAATTTCCAGCTATGTATCTACGAATTTTGAAAAGGGATAAGAAGTAAACTGGAATCCCTTGAAGAGCAACAACCAGGAGTTGCGGCTTACCCGCATGAGTCAATATGGATCCTTTCCACCCAACAATTTTTTTCTGCAATCTCTCCAACACCAAATTCTACAAATTGGGGGTGACTTCCTTAATAGTTAGAGGAATACCAAGATACACAGCCTAGAGAGGGCCACTATCACAACTAACATTTATTGGAAGTTTCTTGTAAAAGTCCTTGATAAGTTTAGATTCAATCAGCTAGTTTTAAACCTCATCAATGAATGTATTTCTATGGTCAACTATGTTATTCTTGTTAATGGTGTGTCCTATGGCTTCTTCAATGTTGGTAAAGGGATCAGACAAGGTGACCCCCTATCTCCATATCTATTCATCATGGTTGCAAATGTTTTAAGCCAAAATATTTCTAAACTTTTTCATGAAGGTGCTATCAAGGGAATCAAACCTGCTACCTCTTTGGACCCCTCAGCTATCCAAAAAAAATTTGACGACACCATCCTCTTTGGGAAAGCCTCGGTTGTTGAAGCCGAAAAATGATAGTATTGCCTCAACAACTATGCTTCTAGCTCTAGTCAATGTATAATTTACACTAAAAGCGTAATTTTTGCTATGTTATTTACATAGAAAATAATTTTTATTTATTTTAGATTAATCTATTTTTAAAAAAAAAATCTTTACTTTCACTTATTGTATTTTACATGAACATAATTATTTTAGATATATATATTTTTTAGACTGCAAGAATCAGTCAGGTATCCATCCCCCTATAAACTGTAGTGTGCTTGGTATTTTAGATATTATTTAATAAACAATTATTATTATAAGTTTTAGTACTTGCAAGTCATTATTTTTCTACTCAAGAAATATTTATCTTTTCTAAAGTAGAGATGCAAGATTTATAACTTTAAACAATTTTGAAATAATTTATATGAATATGATTGGCTAAAATATTTAGGTGTTAAGAGCGAGGCATTTTTTGGGTACTAACTGTTGTTTGAAATATATGGGAAAGTTTCATGAATAGAGCAATTTTTCTATATTGATACAATTTTTTATATTTATACATGCTATTTTTTCATTTTTATTTCTCAAAATAAAGTAAATATTATTATTTTTTAATAATTTTATATTAATATATATTGTAAAATTTTAATGTCTTTATATTTAAAAAATAATCTATTTTAAATTAAATATTTTCATTTATTTAGTTATAATATGGTGCTAATAATTTGATGTTCTAATATTTTAAATTAGAAGTCATTAGTTTATCATACTCAAGAAATATTTATCTTTTCTAAAGTAGAAATGCAAATATTATAACTTCAAAAAAATTGGAAACTATTTATCATCAATACGATTGGCTAAAAAATTTAGGTGTTAAGGCGGGTTTATAGGAATGATAGATTTTCTATGCTCTTTTTTAGCATTATTAACAACTTTTTGAAATATTTAAGAAAGTTTCATAAATAGAGTAATTTTTCTATATAGATACATAATTTTTTTATTTATGTATGTAATTTTTCAATTTCTCTAAATATAATAAATATTATTTTTTTAATAAAATTATATTAATATATATTGTAAAATTTTGATGTCTTTATATTTAGAAAATTCTTGTTTTCAAATAGTTTATTTATTTATTTATAATATACTGCTTCTCTTCAAGTAATATTTTGATGTATTTTTATGATTCAATGGTGAAAATTATTTTAAATTTGTTTTGGTTAGTAAGAGATATAATATTTTTGATATTATTAATAAAAATATTATATTTGAAGGATTGATGAAAAAAGGATGAAGGCTATGCGAGTGTGTGGGAGGTTTGTGTAGGTCAACGACCATTGAAGGTCGTTGTTTACATGTCTGTTGCATGTTTCTTGTTCGCTATGTGTGCTCGGTTGGGAGGTGGATTGGTGTGTGGGGTGTGTGAATCGATTGGTGTGGGCTCCTTCCTATGTGCAGGGTGTGGTTGGGTCCACTCTTTTCTTTTTATCTTTTGTTGATCATCTTCTTTGGGGGTTTTTTTGTCCTTTCTTCGTTGTTGTTCTATTTTTCTTCTCTTGTCTTTGGCTTGGCATCAATAGGTGGTATAAGGGTTTTTTTCTCCATCTTTTTTAGGCGATGGATTCAGGTGAAGTGTCTGGGTACAAACCCTCTTTGGATTTTCATGCCTCTTTGGGAGCGAAGTCGTCTTCTCATATATTAAGGAATGTTGAGATCAATCTATTGTTTAATGATTCGGGGGTTGGAGGATTTGCTTCCTCTAGAGGCCCTCAAATCTAGAAAATCAATGGTTGCCTAGAAAGAAGCAAATAAAGGCCGGTGTTGGTAATTCAACCTGAATTGACCACGAAGAATATTGATTATTACTCGAAGCATGCTTTGCTTTGAAAATTCTTGGAATGAGGGTTTCAATTCAATTTTTGGAGTTGTGGGCTCACCATACTTGGTCCCCGAAGGGTGAGATGGAAATAATGCTCTTGGTGAATAGTTACTTCATGGTGACTTTTAATAGCATGGTGGATTGCAATAGAATTTTTGAAGGTGGACCTTATTTCCACAATCAAGTTGGTTTATTTATTAAACCCCAACATGCAAGTTTTGATCATTCGGAGGAGATCTCGAATTGGGTGTCGGTTTGGGTGCATCTCCCTAGATTTCTAGTTGAATATTGGTGCAATGACATCTTGCATAGGGTTGCTTCGTTGCTGGGGAAACTAGTGGGTCCTTCTCAGCAAACTCAAGATAGAAAGTTAATGACATTCGCTCACATTTGTGTTGAGATGGATTTAAATAGTCCTCTTCTAGACTCTTTAGAAATTCGTGTGGGTTCATATTCTTGGGTGCAACAGCTAGATTATGAGACTTTTCCCTTTCGTTGTCGTCTATGTCATGAATATGGTCACCTGCGGAGAAAATGCCCGAAGTCTAAATCTCTTGAGTCTCAAAATACTCGACCTCCCTGCAACCCTCCTAAGGTCAACAAAGGTAAGGATCCCATTCCTGGTGGAGCTGTTGGTGCAGAGGGTTTTATGCTTGTTAAGGCTCATAATAGAAACTGGGGTCAAAAGTAGACTCTCAAGGAACATCAGGATGGTGATACCTTTAATAGATTTGAGGTTGGATGATATCAGTTAGCAGAAGGTGAATCCAGGTTTGGTGATTATGGATCAGGGCATTTTGGAAGTGGTTCAGGAAGGAATCATTCCAGAATATAACCAAACTTCTCAAGAGGTTGGTGCTTTGCAACTGGAAACAACTCTTAGTCTGGTGGTTCATGGGGGGTCTGAGACTCTTACAGATGCAAAAGTGGGGGAGGGAGGGGTCTCCTCTCCATTGTTGAAAGTGGGGTCGGATACGGTAAAAGGAAGCAAGGCCTCTTCTTCATTGGGACTTCTTCAGAAAGACCAAAAGAAAGGGGTTGCAAAGAAGCCTTCCAAAGTGGGGAGAAAGAAGGATTTATAAAAAATAAAGATGGTGGGGGAGAATTTGGTGGATTTTGGATTGGTTAAGACCCTTGATTCCCATTTTTATAACCCTCTGAAATGATTTTCCTCTCTTGGAATGTAAGGGGCTTGAACAGTGGCCCTCGACAAAAATTTGTTTGTGAGTTGGTAAGAATTTGTTCTCCTAGTGTTCTTTTTTTATAGGATACTAAGTTATCTGTTGAAAGTATGGTTGGTTTGTTTCCAAAGCTGTGGGGGCAAGGTGAATGCCAATGTATTGGGTCTCATGGTAGTGTAGGGGGTGTGGCTTGTTTGTGGAACCCATTGAATATTTTTCCTCTTTGGTGACTTTCCTCCAAGTCTTCCATCTCTATGGTTGCTTCAAGTTTGGAGTCAGGGGAAACTATTCTTCTTTCAAACATCTATGCACCTACGGATCTTCCTGTTAAGCAGTTATTGTGGTCTCATGTCAATTTCATTCAGAGCTTAGCTCCTCTTTTCCCTTGGATTATTGCAAGTGACTTCAATGCCATTATTGAGTTGGATGAAAAGAGGGGTGCTATCGTGAGGTTGGAGCTCTCTTCCTTCCTTCTTAGTGATAACATGTCTACGTTGAATTTGGTTGACATTAAGCCCTATAATGGCCAGCTTACTTGGAACAATAGGAGAATGAGAGAGAATTATATTGCTAAAAGAATTGACCTTTTTTGGTTTCCTATTCCTGGATTGGGGGATTGTGGTCTACTTGCTCTGAAATTTTGGACTGGAGGGGCTCTGATCATTGGACTATTAAGTTATCTACATCTTTGGCTTGGCTTTCTTGGTCCCCGTATTTCAAGTTCCAAATTATTTGGTTAAGAGATTCTTCTTTGCGAGTGCATATGGATGAATGGTGGCGGATGAGTAGACCTGCTCATGGAATTGTTGTGTATTCTTTTTCCAAATTGTTGCAATTTGTGAAGTATCAACTCAAACAATGGATCAAGCAATGTTTTGGAAATATCTTTCATGCTAAGGATGTTGCTCAAGCTGACTTGGATGTCATCACTCGGGAGATAAGGGATTTTTTTCTTTTAGAGGATTTACTCATAGAGGAGGCAAGGGATTTGAAAGCTTTGGAGGAATGTGAGCTATGTGAGGAAATTTATTGGATACAAAAGGCCCGCGTTGAGTGGTTACAGGAGGGGGACAGAAACACTACTTTCTTCTTTAACTTGGTGAAAGCTAGGAGACATGGTAATTCTATGTCTTTTCTTGTGAATGACATGGGTGAGCATTTATCTTCTTGGCAGGATATGTCTAAAGAAGTTTCATATTTATTTGCTTCTTTATTTAGAGAGGATTCTCAAGTGGGTTTGGCGGAAGAAAACCAAGTTTTATCTTGTATCCCCTCTATGGTTACTGGGGAGATGAATGAGCATCTTTTGGGCCCTATCTCACTGGAGGAATTGGAGGCTATTGTTTTCTAGATGAAGAAAGGGAAAGCCCTAGGCCTTGATGGATTTTTGATTGAATTTTACCAAGAATTTTGGGATATTATTAAGCTAGACCTATTGAAGGTGGTTTGTGAATCTTAGAGGAATAAGAAAATGTTGTGGGATTTGAACTCTACCTTCCTTTCTCTCATTCCCAAATGTGAGGGGGCAGATTAGTTGAGTCAATTTTGACCTATTTCCCTTTGTAATGTAGTTTATAAAATTATCTCCAAGTTGTTTTTTGAAAGGTTGAAGCGATGGCTTAGATGGCTTATCTCTGAGGAACAGAGTGGTTTTGTGGAAGATCACCAAATTTTGGATGGGGTGGTCATTTCTACTAAAACCATTCATTCTATGGCTACCTCAAAAGAAAAGGTTATGTTCATCAAGTTGGATATGGAAAAGGCCTATGATAGAGTTAAGTGGTCCTTGCATAAAATCCTTATTGTTTTTGGTTTTGTTGAAGAGTGGGTCTAGTGGGTTATGTCTTGTGTTTCTTCCACTTATTTCTCGGTGTTGATAAATGGTGAGCCTTCCACTCATTTTTATGCTTCTAGAGGCCTTCGTCAAGGGGATCCTATCTCTCCTTATTTATTTATTCTTCTTGTTGAAGGCCTGGGGAGATTGGTGAAACATAATGTTGAGTTGGGTTTTATTCAAGATTGGGTATGGGGAAATGAATTTCCTCCTCAGTCTCACCTACAATTTGTGGATGATACTACTTTGATGGGTATGGCTAAGATCAGGGAAGCCACAAATTTGCGTAAGATTTTGGATATTTATCTAATTGTTTATGGTCAATTGATTAATGAAGATAAATCTTCAATTTTCTTCTTCAACACTCTGCAGCTTATTCAACAAAGGATTGCTCATATCTTGAGGTTTCAAATTGGGTCCCTCCCTCTAGCTTATCTTGGCATTCCTATCTCCCCTGATAGCCTACCTAGGGAGTCATGGCAGAATATTTTGGATAAGTTTCATGTGAAGGTTAACCATTGGACTCATAGATGGTTGTCCTTTGTTGGGCATGTTCAGTTGCTTAAATCTATGGTGTAGGCTCTTCCTATTTATAGGTGTATGCTCCAAGTGGCTCCAGGTGGGTTTGTGAATCATTTAGATTCTTTAGCTAGACAATTCTTATGGGCGAGCAACTTGTCCTCTTCTAAGTGAATCCTTGTGAAGTGGGATATTGTGTGTAACCCGAAGCAATTTAGAGGTCTTGGATTATGGCAGTCGACTTGGTCTAGGTTGGTGTTAGTTGCAAAGCTATATTGGAGGTGGTGTGTGGAGCAAGTTCATAGCTGGGCCAAGATTTTATCTCATAAGTACCTTTCGGGAGTTTTGAAGGAGGAGATTCCCAAGTATCCTTTAGTGGGGAAAGGATCTATGATTTGGGGAACACTTAAGAAAGGGGCTACTCTGATTAAGGAGGGCTTGTTTTGGATATGTAATAGGGGGTTGAGGCCCTCTTTTGGTCAGATTCTTGGGATGATTTTCCTCCCATTTTGTGCCATTATCCTAATCTGCTGAATCTTTGCTAGCATTTCTAGGAGGCTAGTTGGTCAAGGATGATTAATTTTAAGACTTCTTATCCTTATGGGCAGATGGAGGTGGCTAGGTGGAAGGATTCTTGTGATTGGCATGTGGGTGGGTTGGAGGAGGATCGTGCTGAGCTACATAATGTTTTGACTAGTAGACAATGCAACTCCCTTAGGGATGAGGACATTCTTGCTTGGAGCCTGAATCCTAAGGGTGTTTTCACTGTGGTTAGTGGGTATCAGGAGTTGTTGGCTCGTAAGTTTGGTGGGGTGGAGGTCCCTTGGTGGAAACATGTGTGGAACAAGTTTTCATGGCCAAAGTGTAATTATTTTATGTGGACTTTGGCTTGGAATAGATGTTTGACTTGGGATAATCTTTGAAAGCGGGGATTCCAGGGACCCTCTATTTGTGTTCTTTACGACTGCAGTGATGAGGATTCTTCCCACTTGTTTTTCCATTGTTCTTATTCTATGCATCTTTGGCATTTATGGTGGGGTTTTTGGAAACATCCTTGTATCCATGCTTCCTCCCTTGTTCAGTTCTGGAGTAGTCTAGGAAGACCTCCTTCCCAAGCATCTTTCGTCTAGATTGTGTGGTGCATTGGTCCTACTTTCATTCTTTGGAAAATTTGGCTAGAAAGGAATCGTAATATTTTTCATTAGGATAGGCTGATGGTTCAATAGGTTTGGCTGAAAATTGTTGGTATGATCCAAGAGACAGTGGAAGCCAAATGTGATGTTGTTTACCCCTTGAAAAGGGGTGATGATGAGATTGTGAATAGATTGGGCATACAAGGATTGAGTTCACTCTCTGCTTGTGTTAGGAGAGGTAGGCAAGCTAAAAAGAAGGTACAAAGGCTTAGAAGATGGTTGCCTCCTCTAACAGATGTTCTAAAGATCAATATGCATGGATCCTCTAGGGGTAATCTTGGGCCTACTAGGATTGGTGGAGTTGAAAGAGATTATTCTGGCTCAGTTATTTTCTTTTTCTCCATTCACAATGGGCAACATTATAACAACCTCATGGAGGGGTTGGTGATTTTCAATGCTATTGAGTGTGCCTATGCTTTGGGTTGGCGTAGGATTATTTGTGAATTTGACTCACAAATTATTATTAATTTGTTGCACAAGCAGAAGGTGGTTGAGGTTAATTGGTATCTTACCTTAGTGGTTTGTCAGATTTTGCTAATATGCTCTACGTTGAAAGTGGTGTCTTTTGCCCACATTCTGCATGAATGGAATAGGTTTGCTGATTGTTTCGCTAAATGGGCTTCAGAGCATGTTGTTGATTAGAAGATTGAGAAGTGGGGACAGTTATCCCCTGATTATTGTCATTAATTAGAGAGGGTCATTGTTGATGATATGGTTGGATAAGGTGTTTGTGGCGGTGTGGATGGTGGTTAGTGTTTTGATTGGGTGTTTTGTTCTTTATTTCTTGGGGGCCTACGGATTCCCTGATCCTACTGTACAGTTAGCTTCTTTATTTCAATTAAAAAAAATTCCCTTTTTATACAAAAAAAAGAGATTTAATATTTCTTATTTACATTAGTGAATAAAAATTATAATAATATAATCTTAAAATAATAATAATTTGAAAAGTAGGTTTAGGATTAATTTTGTTATTATAATTATCATTATACAAATTAAGTTATAGTTATAATTATATATTTTTAATTAAATTAAGATTAGGGTATAATTAACTAGAATATATTTAATAGTTATAAGGAACAATTTGAAATTCAACTATGCTACTCAATAATTATTTTACAATACTAAAAATTCAAGTACTCACCACTACATGACACTTGTTTAATAACCAACTAATTAATTTTATTAATTTATAAATAATATTTATCTATAATTACTTAAAAAATAATTATAAGGTTTTAAAATTTCAAAAGGGGTCATGACAATCTTAGTCCCTTTTAAGACCACTTTTAGCTATTTTTGGCCATCTAGGTGATCATAGAAAGATGTAGGCACCAAGACCTTAGGAACCCATTCCCAAACATCCCAAAAAAATCAAATTAGTTCTATTAAAGCCACTAAAACCCATGGGCACTATTACGTGGGTTACTATCATTACCCATTACTAGTGCCCCTATTTGGAATTGTAAAAATGGAGTTATTGCATGTTCATTCTCTAATCCTTGCAACATTCTTAATGGTCATTCATCTAAATATTTAATATGGATTCATATTTGAGCCTCTTTTTTCCCCTTCATTCACTAGTTATACCAAAAAATACAAAACTTAGTATCCCCAACACTCATACAACACACAAGTGATGTGCAAGGAAACCATTATAGAGTAATGGAATCAAGCTAAGAATCAAAGATTATGAATCCTTATTTGAGATTCAAATTCTCATATTTCCACATTTTTGAAGTGATTAGAAACCATTTCCCTTCACCATAACATTCCTAAATCTACATAAAGCTTCTATTGTCATCACCCTTAGACATGAAGGCTTCTATCCTATTGAATATCCTAGTATGATCACTCACATTAGTTTTGACTCCATCAAAAGAATATACCACTTGTGGTTTATCTATCTATCTACTAACTTTATTTGGCAATCATCATTATGCACACACTACCATCACCAAAATTCCTATGCACATAACATATTTCTTAAAAAAAAATTATTGTGGAGGTTGAAATATATAATCAATAGGATTGACTAAGGTAGCTTCCCATACATTACACCTTTTACCCATGTCCTCAATACTTAGGTTAGGTTATTTCATCATCTAGAGGTAACATGATAAATTTTCTAGTGGAAACAAGATTAGAGAGTGAAGACTAAACACCCTAGTATGTTGCAAAATCATAGTAGAAGTCACTAGCATCTAGGAAGGTTAGTAGGGACCCCTAACAATATTATGTTTAAAAAAATAAAAAATGTGAATATAGATTTCAATATTGAATGTGATTGTATATTTAAATTCCTCTAAAATATTGTGAAATTTTAAAAATGACACCTCATTTCAAGCTTGTATGGTTAGCCCCCTTCATTTCGCACAAGTAGACTTGTTAGATATTGGGGAGATATGGAAATAACACTTGGGGGAATACAACCTACAATACCTTATGGTTTTGTCTCATTGGTCCTTAGCTATTCACTAATGCACTTTCTCTCTGTCATACTATTTATTTCAATACTTGGTTCATGGAATTAGTAGGCAAGTCTAAGTATTTGATTGATTGATTTTACCATGATTGACTAAAACTAATTGTCACTAAAAATGGATTATAATTAAATACCATTCTATCATATTGAGGGTCTTATATTATCTAGTTCATTGTTGAAGAAAGGAGAGAGGTCCGACCACCCCATCATTCAATAGTGTGGGTAGAGATACAATTTATCGACCAATGAAATCAATCAATATGTCCCCATCCAAGCTTTTATTTAAGCACTTAACCTAAAGAGAAATTTGGTGTAGTGAGTACAACTAACTAATCTCATTAGTCCCCCGACACTCTTAGAATGGTTGCTATCACAACCCCAAGGGACCCCTACCAAAGGAATTGAATGATTGAATTGCCTTATATTATCTTGATATTAATTCCTTTAGGTAGGAACTATGTTAGCTCAATTAAATTGCGTTTGACTAAGATAATGGAGAGGGGTCAAATTTGAGCCAAACCTATACTAAATTAACTTATGAGATGGGCTATGACTACCACTATGAGTGAATGCATTAGATGGAAGGAGAATTATTGTTATATCATGTTATGGCTTCTAGAAGGTTGGAGATCAAAAATTACCAAAGTGGTGATGTCAAAAGTGATAAGGGTGGTTTTCTAAAAAAAATGAGATGGCTTCTAAAGGACCCCTTAGATATTTTAAAATTTCTACATTGATTCTGAAAGGGCCCCATCAAATATGTAACCACTCCATTAATTTCACTTGACTTCACAAAAATGGTATTTTAAGCATTGTAAATGTAAAATTTCAAAAAGTTTCAAGAAATCTAGAACTCAAGCATTTAAATATTGAAAAGATTTAGCAAACCCGGAACACTGATAAATTAAACAAAATGTTGCTTTTCCAAAGGCCCAAATTCCTATTATCCCAACTAATTTATGCCCATTCTCTACCAGTTCACACTTAAGGATAGACATAAACTTGCTTGTTTCTTGATTGACATTCTAAGTCACTATCTTGCATCTTGGACAACCTATTTTTGGAACGTTAACTTGTTATAGATAACCTAGGCATGCTCAAAATTTGTCTATATATTAGCTCATGATTCAAACACGTGTTTTAGCCAATCAACTCATTGTGGAGGTATGCTAATCATTGTAATTGACTTGTTTTAGCCTTATAAGGCTTCCTTTAAAAAGTTGTCCCACATTTCTAACAACATTTTATACTCGAATTTCTAATTCTAATTATTATAGTTTGCTATCATTGACAATTAAGGTATTTTTATTCCTTTTTCTTCAAGACTATTGAAATGTATCCTCTTTATTAGTATTGTTTCATATTGATAAACATATAGGTACGATATTGATAATAGGAAACCCATTTATATAACTGAAATCATGCTTGTTATTGCTTGCATTAAATAAATAGCATTCACATTTAAGTCAAGTTTTATTAAATTCTATTAGTATATAAGTTATGTTTTATTCTTTTTCTTGTATTTAATCATTTTAATTGTATTAGATATAGGTATTGAATTTATATAATTTTATTAATTCATTATATTATAAAAAAAAAATTGTTTATGTATAATAATTAAATTTTGTTCATATTATTTTATCATATAGTTAAAATAAATATTTATATTTACTGAATTAACATATAGGAAAGAGTCAAAGAGAGTTTTACATAAGTAATTTTTTTCATTAGATTAATAAAAAACAATTAAATATAAAAACATATAAAATAATAAAATATTAAAAAACTCAAAATATTTTTTACTTCCACCACTGCATCTCTACATATTTATGTGCCTCATGATTTTATAAGAAATTATCTTAAATATCTAAAATATCTATGAATCTATTGATTAACTAGATCTTTGTTTCCTAGCACAACTTGTTGATCACAAGGCATGGTGTAGAGTTTGAATGTACCTAGTGAATTTGATTATCCATAAGCATAGCCTATCAAACTTCTTTGCCAAGCTAACCAGTATTGGCCAAAAAAAATTCTTTAGGTTTCCTTGTGAGATCCTCTAGTTGATGCAATAAGTTCTGTGTTCCCACTTTGGAGCTTTATGTCCATATTGATGCATAAATGTACTAGATTTTTTTCTTATGAAAGTGTGTTTGCTAAGGTTTTCTTGCACTTATTTTGGTGTATTGTATCCAACACATGTAGGACTTACTCCACATGATTTCCCAATTCTTGCTATATATGAGGATGTTCTCCAAGTGAGTGATGATGGAGTTAGTGAACAATTATATGATGTTCATTAAGTGCATGAATGGTTAAGACAAAGGGAATAACCAACCATTTGTATAGTCCTTCCTATGTTGTGAAAGTAGTTTTCCAAATATCTTAGTCTACATTGTCCCTTGATGATATCCCAATTAAAGGTCAATCTTGGAGAAGTATTACATACCTTGAAGCTAGTTAATCAAGTCAATAATGCATGATAGAAGATATTTGTTTTTCATCATGCTCTTGTTAAGTGTGTGAATTCTTTCACATTGTGCACTAAGTGTTTATCACTAGTTTGAGACAAAGATGGATATTTTGAGTGTTGCAAAGGAAATCTTCTTAATGTCAATGAATCTGTTGATAGGGATGTAGGGTTTGAGTTGTCAAATACACACATATAGAATAATTAATTACTTTTTTCTTTAAACATAAGAATATCTATATTAAATTGAACTAAAAAAATGTTGTGATGTTGCATAAGTTGTGTGGGTTTCGTAGTGCCAAACTAAGGAAATTAATGAAATATTTGGATAATATAAAGATCTATTGGTGTTTTATTTCAAGGTAACAATGATTAGTCATTAAATATCTATTGATAACTTTGGTATGCTTTCATCGCCTATTTTTCAATGTTCATATAAGATTTCACAAATTAAATTTAGTGTGTTGATTTCCTTTAATTGTTGTGTGAATTTATGCACCAACATGAAAGAAGAGATTTATCTTTGATAATAATGATCTAATTACCATGGTGAAAAAAGGGAAATCCAATAGATTCTTACATTGTAATAAGCTCATTAAATGTATTAAGGAATAAATATGTAAACCAAAATACACTTAGATATAGAAGGCTTATGGAATATATACTACTTATATTTAGATTAAATAAGATAACTATATAGAGAGCTAAGATATAAATATGTTATGCATTTAAACTAATCTACATGTACAAAGTAGCTATCTATACAAGTAGGTGATCAACTAGGATTTGTAGATATTCTAACAAGTGTCACACATGTATGGTGTAGTTGCTATGTGGATGAGGGATGAAAGCAGTCAAAATCATATGATCCTAGTTATTTTATTTTGATATGTATCATAGGCATCACCATGTTCCAGGTGTATATAGTGTCTCTCAAATGATCATGTTATATGGCATAGAGGCCACTAGGTAGAACATGCATATGGAAGTACAACATGTGGATGTGGATCTTCTATGTGTCTCACATGTATGGTTTGACTAGAAATTAGTCTGTACAATCATGTGTAGGGTTGAAATCTATGCACTCACATTCAAGGATTATATGTGGATGTGTGAGGATAGTGATATGTATAGATGCATGGGTATTGTGTTGCATATATTGAGAGAATTTGAATACATAAATGATGCTACTAAAGATGACCCATAAGGTTGTGCTCAACACTAGTCACTTCCCTTAACTATTCAATCAACACATTAAAATTATTAAATGATTATTGATCATACATTTAATTAGAAGGCATCAATCAAACTTTATGCTCACTACCTCCATGGAAGTGTGGTCCCTTCATCTCACAACACAACTTTCAATGTCAATGCACTTGCTGCCCTATTTATTTTTATTCCTAAAGGTGAAAGTTCAAAGTTGTGTCACACTTTTATAAATGAAATGACAATATTGAATTTAAATTTTTAACTTTAATCACTAGAAAGTGGCATACGTGTTTTGAATTTTGAAATGATGTAAACTAGTGAAATGTAGACATTTAGTGTATTTTGTATGTATATTTTTTTATGAAGATTAAAACTTTACTTGAACGTAGATTTTTCAAAAATTGACACTATAATTTAGATGCCATTAAAATGTTGAAAAATGAGGTTAAGTGGGATATTGCTCTTTATATAGTAAGTTTTTTTTCCTATTTTTTTATTATTTATAACTTGAAATTTTAGTGCATGGATTAATTTTTCCCTATTTTGATAAATATATGTTTTTAAATAAATATTAAATTTCATGTGAACTAAAAAAATATTTGTTGCAATGGGACATAACTTTTTATCTTAATTACTTATCCAAAATAGAAAAAAATATGAAATTGGCATTTAATAAGTTCTCTAGTGGATCATATTTCCTTTAAATTTTTAATAGAATTTAGTATTTTTTCTTGACAAGAAAATCAACCTTATAATTTGGTGTGGATGAATTACTTTAAAAAATGAACAATAATTTAAATATTATTAAAAATAAAAACTGCACTTATAAATCTAAGAAAAGGTATTTAAAAAAAAAAATTTACATGAGTAGGAATTGTAAGAACATTATTTTTTTGAATAATTTTACTTTTTGGTAAATTGGTCCCAAAGTGATGATACATTTGTACTTAGTGGACACTTCTAGTTGGAAAAGTTGTGGTTTAGATCTAATTTAGCGAGAATAAATCCAACTAGATCATATGTTCGATCCAAAATGATTTTTAGTTGGAAACCATTAAATTTGTAATAAGTTGGTCTAGAATGTGACATAACTTTGAACTTTCACCCCTTGAATTTATTTGACCACAACTCTCATTTATTCCCTTTTTCTATGAATTTCTTGTCATATAAATGTTGGGCCTTCCATTATATATCTAAGTTATTTCTTTTCCAATTAAAATATAGAATATAGTAATTATTTCTCCTAAAGTAGATAAAAACTATAATATAGAGGCATGTGATCCCAAAAATATATATACAAACATCTGGGGGAATCACAACAACCACTAATTCATCCTTAAACTATTGATCAATCTAAAAAAAACAGCTTACATTTCTTGGTGGCCATGATATTTAACCATTGATTTATCCACTCTGACGAGTATGAATGAGGATGAATTTTAATCTTCAATCCAAGTTCAATGACCAGATTTAAGAGTGTAAAAACCCTCAAAAGTGGCTGATTTTTTACTTCCATTTAAATGAATATTGCGTTTATACATGCAAATCATGCACATAATATCAACAAAGAATCAACATGATGAATAATAAATTCAATCCATTAATTATACTAAGTACATACCCATATAATCAATTATCTAATGGGTCAAGCACTACAACTCTCTAATGTAATAAATAAAGATTACATTAAGTTATTGTCCAATTGCCACATACACTAGTGATCTTAGTACAAAGTACAATGAACAATATAAACATCTTCAGCTAGAATCTATAAGATGACCAGTCCAAGTTTATGTTACCAATAAAGGAAGGTATTGAACCTAACATTATGGTAATTATCTTTCCTCCCCAACCATCAATTAAGGAACAAAAGTATCCATCCAATAATCCATTAATTTGGTACACATATGCCACTAATATTATATATTTTTAGTTTAGTGCTCTTATTCATACACTTAGACATATATTCAAAACCATACATCTAACCACATAAGCAAGGTGTTGGTTAATATATTTTCTATTACCAAAATAATCTACTCGACAATAACTCTGCAAGCCCTCCTTTTAGTAACAAATGTGCCAATTGTTGGATAAGTTATTTCTTTATAAATAAATTTCCTCTGAATTTTAGAGGTACAACTCCCTTGTATGATGGATTTTTATTTTTAAGGTATAATTTTGACTAGAAAGTAGGAAAGGTGAACAAACAAAATTTACTTTAAATAAGTAATTTCTAGCCATCCACATGTAATAACATCCAAAATTTTCTATACACATGCAAATCATCAAAGGTTTGAATTTCAAAATAGTTAAATAGTACACAAACCAATTTATTATTTTAAAACCAACCCAAAACTATTTAAGAATGATAATTACCACCTCAAGAAGAGTAGAATCGCAAAATAGTCACCATTCACACAAAAAATGACAACACAAATGTATAGCAACACACAAACTTCTAAGATTCTTTATTTCATAATATCTAAAATTGTATAGCTCATAGGCTTACAATCCTCCTTGCTCGACAAAGAGACTTAATGCCTTTTATATCATATATATATATTCTTCAATGTAATTGAAAAGAGCCTAAAAATGACATGTTTTGAGAATATCAAAAGACACCCTAAAACTTATGAAACTTACAATGTTTAAACAATAATTACATATTTGGTTGAGATGGCACATTGTCAATGTCAATATTAGTCTTTTGTGGTGATTGGGTATTTTATGGAATGCCCTTTTCTTTGTAAGCTCAAAATGCCTTGATAATGGGCCTCAATTCATTATTCTTTGGAATGATTATGTTGTCAATTTGAAATCTCCATAAAGCTTTGTTACCTCCAATTTACTTTAGTTTGGTTTGATGAGTTACAAGATAACCCATAGCTTCGTTAAGTGCCATGTTGATGGCACCTAATTGCTCTAGGATATCAACAAAAAATAATGTGTTAAGTTCTTGATTTCTTTCTTTAACCCATCTATGCTTTCCTGGGATTCTATAATTTTGGGAGTAGATTGATTTCTTAGGTTAATAACTTTGAAGCTTCCCTACATATCAACTCCAATTTGATTCCTTCAATACTTTACCTTTCTCTTGGATATTTTATCCACTTGATTTTATTTTTCCAGATGATATACCTACTATCGCTGAAGTGGAATATAATTTTCTCAGGAACTAGCTAATCCATCCTCATATCTATCATTTCCTTTAGGTTCTTGTCAATTTTTATCTAGTTCACTTCCTGAGATTTAGAGGTTGTGATATCCCCATCGATCTCCTTCCTTCTGTCTTCTAGGATATTTATCATCTTGTTAGCCTCTTCCACAAATTTTATAATTGTTTATAACCCCATCATCCCAATCTTTGATTGCTTATCCATAACATTTATATATTTTTTACCTTCTTGATTGCAACTTTGCAACTAGCGGAGTTGGGGTAGAAAGACATGTCTATTTGTCCCATAAGTTGAGTAGAAGTATCAACAAAAGATTTCAAACATGAGGTTAAGATTTTTACTTATTATTTGAGCTCTACTTTGGACTTATTATATTTCTTAGTGCATTCCACCAGCCAGGCAACTAACACCTTAAAATTGTGGACATCGCCATTGATAGAGGTGGGCCCCATGTGAACCTTGGTAATGTTGAAGTCCTTTTCTGAAGCTTGGCTGACATCTTTCTCTGAGGGGTGAGAAATATCCACATACAAGCTCCCTAGTGAGGCATTTTTCATAAGCCTTGAGGTAGTCTTCAATTTATTTGGTTTTGGAGCCCATTGTAGAAAGCTTGAGATAATATCATACTCCAAAAGGCTCAACTCCACAAATTCTATTTTTTAGACAAGGTTTGGAGAGAATTGCAAGGACCTATTTATAGGAGTATCATAGGTTGATGCATTAGGTGAAAATGGAGGAGATGGATTGCAAGTAGAATGAGGAGGTGATGGGACAATACTATCCTATGAATCAGATGATGACACCTCTATAGTCTCCTCTTCTACTATCTTCATTGCTTCCTTTTATTTTCTCTTTTCTTTCACCACTTCCCCACAGGTCTTTTGTGGCTCTCCTTTAGGTGGTTCATCTCCATCCCTTCCCGTAGCTACATGATAAGTTGTTATAGAAGAAATAGTATGAGGGGCAGTTAATTGTATGTGATTGGACTCTTCTTTCTTTGCGGCTTTTTCCATTGTCATGGCTTATGGATTGGGAGGTTTTTTTGTCCTCTTCATTATCTGATCCTTGGTTCTCCTTAGAACTACTATTTTACTTCCCTAAATGTTTACGATCTCCCTATTATTCCAATTGATGGGAAAGATCAACATTGTTTGTATGTGATCACAATAAACTTGATCTACTAAATCAAACTCGCCATGATCAACATCAAGGATGTTCTAATTCAGGTTATACATCCTAACCTATCTCATGGTCAGACACATCCAATATCTTCTCCTTACCTCAAACTCATTATCACAATTAGCCCAATAATCCTCTTAGGTACATGATAAAAGGGTAAAAGTACAAAGTTGTGTCACACTTTCAACCAACTTATCAACACAAATAAATTTTAAGTATTTCTAACTAAAAAATATTTTTTGTTAAACATATGATCTAGTAAGATTCATTCTAGCTAAGTTAGATACTTCCACAAATTTTTCAATTAAAATTGTTGGCTAAAAATATATGGAGCACCACTTTCAGTCCAATTTACCAAAAAAATAATTATTTGAAAAACTCGAAGTTTCAATAACTCCTACTAATGTAAATAACATTTTTTTTTAAATGTAAAAATACCCTTGTGTAGATCCATAAGTGTAGTTTTCAAAAATATATTTATTTTAATAGTTTAATTATTATTTATATTCTATATTTTATTCTTATTAAAAGTAGGTTATCAACACAAAATATAAGGTTGATTAGCATGCCAAGGAAAAATACTAAAACTTATTTAAAACAATTAAAAAAAATATGATGCACTAGATAAAAAAATCTATTTCAAGATGGTATAATTTTTTTCTATTTTAGATAAATATTTAATATGAAAGTTGGCGTCTGATGGAAACAACTGTTTTTTTATTCATGCACATTTTAATATTTATTTTAAAATATATATTTATCAAAATTGGAACAAAAAAATTGAATGAAAAAATATAAAATTTACTATAAAAAGTTTGACGTCTCATGCAACTTCATTTTTCAGCATTTTATCAGCAACTAAATTATAGTGTTAATTTATTTAAAACTAGTTTAAAATATTTTTTTTTATTTTTTTTTAAAATGCAAACATAAAATATACTAAAAAATAAATATTTTAGTAGTTTGCATCATTTCAAAATTCAAAACATATATGCCACTTTTTAGTGATTTAAGTTTAAAAGTTGGATCAGTGTTGGTCATTTCCTTTATAAAGTGTTACATGGCTTTGTGCTTTTACCCAAAAACTTGGGCTAGCTGTAAATTATTTCTTACAAAATCTTTATTATCAAAAGGGAAGCAAAATTCAAAGCACTGTAGCTTGTATTTGACCATATCCTTCTCTACCTTCAAGGCATTCGATGAATACCTACACTAGTAAAAGGAAAGCTGAAAAGGAAAGGAAAACTAGCCTTCTTCCTCTCCTTACATCTTTTGTTCAACACCCCAATTTGTTTGTAGACTTCAATTAGGATGAACCCGTCGTTGATATATTTGGAAAGTTTGCATAGGAAGCCATCATATCCTCCCACCTTAATATATGTTAACCTTTGGAATTGGATGAATAAAATCCCATAAGTATTAATCAATTAGGTGAATTCTTTAGAGATTATGATACTCAAATCCCTTTGTAATTCCCTAACAACCAACATTGTGAATGTTTCGTTCACCCTCTTGAAGTGTCTATAATTTTTTCCAACTTAAGTTGGGAATAGTAATCATAAATTGAGGTATCCTCACCTAATTACCCTTCAACTCTCAATCCTGGCCAAGCCCTCATACTTATGATATCATAGAACAAATACGATGACATACATAAGTGCTTATTTACTCTTAAATGTGTTATTTATTTATGGAGTTGATTGCTAATGATATTGGCTCAATCAATGTACTGTTGTCCATAGCAAATGATAAAAATAAAGAAATTTATCCATACCTCAAAGTTATGTGCATCTTTGCTACTAATGAGTCTATGTAATAATACAATCAAGTCACCAATTTCATTCACAAAGTGGGACTTATGTAGACTTTTGGGCAATTAATATTTCCCTTTCTTGGGAACTGTTAACCATTGTTTAGCTATCATATTAAGACAATGACTCTTCTTTTCACATAAATATTAATATGAAACGGTAAAATCTAAATCTACATGTACGCATTTCTTTGAGGACTCCTCTTACCTGCAACAACCCTCATGAGCTTCTTCTCTATTGCCTTCTCACTTACTTTCTAGTGTGAACTGCCTCATGGTCGACGATTTGTTCACACTTTCACCCACAAGTCCTGGTGGATTCTCTCAACTCTCAAGATCTCTTGTTCTGATACCAATTGATGCAAAGGGAAATGCCCCTCAAGTGAAATTTTAAATAAACAATATTCCTTTAATTCTCAAAATATCAATTACACATTGATATAGGCAATGCTCTGCCCCAACACAATACAAATTTGCAACAAAATACAAGACTTTATTAATTAAATCAAATGTACAACATATGGTCTCAATGGACCTTTCTCCAACATACAAAATCTTCCACTTTGAATACCATGGCCTCTATTATTAACTCTCAAATTTAATAGTACCACAACCTTTTTAAAAATATTCTACAACCTTTATCAATTCATGCATCCCTTTCATCTGCAGCCCCTATTTACTCTTCACTCACTACGTGCCATTTCCAACCTTTTTTTTTTATGACTCAGAGGTATCCCCAGGCCATGCATTCATTTTGCATAGGCCTTGCGACTCAGCACAGCAAACTCAACCACCCTTGCCCTGGGCTTAATTTTTTGCCAGGTTTTGGGGGAGGAGGAGATGAGCTAAGGTGAGACTAGTCTTTTGGAGGTTACTGATGGGCCAGAACCATGAGCAACCTTCCACATCTGAGCAAAGAGAATCGATCTTGGGACCTACATGGGATGAACCCAAAGCCCTTAACCAACTACACCACCCATTCGGGATCATTTACAACCATTTAAATCTGCAACTTTCAATTATTATATCACTTGTTTACAACCCTCTTTTAATACTTCTACATGGTTTAATGTTTCTTTTATCTGAAAATTTAAATTCAATTAAAATTGCATTCCTTCTCAAGTGCATCCCCCTTAGTTTAAATGTAGCCTTCTATCCAATTTGATGCAACCTCTGATTCTTCTATATGTTGCACTGCCTTCTCATCAATGCATTCTTTTTAATTTTTTGAATTAAATCACAACCCCTCATAATCTCTTTGAGGCCTATTTGTTTGTTCAATGTTGCCCCCTCAAAACTCACCCACTTGCCCCTACGTTGGCTTCCTTTCTCTTGCCTTGATGTGTGACTTCTCCTCTTCCCTCTATGCCTTCCATGTTTGCTTCCACATTCCCTACTATTCCCATACATCTACTCTCCCCTTTTGATGTGCCCCTTACTCTTCCTCTATCTAGCATCACATTACTTTTCAATTTTACATTTTGATTTTTAAATTTTAAAAGATTAATATGCCACCTCTATAAATTTTCATTCTATTATTACTAATTTCTTAGTATCGACCCCTTGGCATTGTATTTCATTTTTTTTTGGAAAATATATATTATCTTCATTAAATAATGCATCCACCCAAATACCAAACAAGATTATTCATCCATGCTAATGAAGTTGAAAAATAATTTCTGCTATATAGCTTTTCACCAAGAGCTTGAAACCTCACTAAAATGGACATGTATAAGCATATCATCATTTCTAAGACCTTTTCCAAACCATTTTATCCCAACACTAATAAAACTCTAGAAATTAATTTTCTTGAAAACTACCATCTGAGAACAAAGAAAATTAAATTCTCCCAAACGATGCAAGATATGACTGCAAAATCTTCACCATTAAATCTAGGATGCTTTTAAAAATCTGCCTATGCAAGTATTCACCATGAAAGCTTACCGATTTCCTGGAACAATTATTTTTTGTGCGATGTTGATTGTGCCTATACCCAGATGCTCTTGCATCATGAGGAGAAGGAGGATAAATAGTAGTATCATCCATTTGAAAGGCTCCTCAAGGAAGGATCACTCCTATATGAAGAATCAATGTCTCCATATCAATAAGACATATTACTCTATATACAATTTCATTGGTGTTAAACCATGCATGTTTATGTTTATAGTCACTTGGCTCAAGAATAATTCCAAGGAGATAGGGAAATAGATCCTACATAATGCAATGATCCTATATCCTTTATTTTTACTAAAAATAGTTTTGTGAATTTAGCTTGACATTAGAAGGATAAAATTCAATACCAAAATCTATGATGAAAACTCCCCAAAATAGAACTCTATCTCATTTGATGATTACAAAATACTTGTCTATAAGACCCCTAATACTAGTACATGTAATTGAAACTTTATAAGTTGAGTGTGTAAGCATTAACAACCACCCAATTTTCTTAATTTTAACACTCTTGGTTATTGATATGAGCCCTCAATAAGTATAATGTTTGGAAATTTATGTTAGTACAATTACAATGCAAGATTTAATATTTAATCAATTTTTACAAGGCCCAAAATTGACCAAAATGATGAAATTAAAATTTAATCACAAAATGGGAACTCGAAAATCACACCACTATGTAGATCTCAAAAAAATATCAATTTAAAAATAACACCCAAAAAGAGCTCTTAGTGATTGAAGTTCCAAAAAACATGGCGAACTACCAAAATCTCTAAGAAAACTAAAATTGTGGAAAATTGAAGCATTAAATCAAGAAAAAAATTACACTACTATGAGGAGCATAAAATTAAACCCCAATTAAAATAATTTCTCTAAAAATGGCCTATGTATGACTAAGAATAGGTCTCTTGAAGTTCACCTCTCTTACTGAAAAATCTCAATGGAGGGGGGCATGCATTTAGTAGTGTCTGGGAAATAGATCAATGGTGCCAGTAGTTGATGTTAGAAATTTGAAATAGATTGAACAACACAAGGAACTTTTTAAGAGAAAATCAAAGTTACATAAACTGGAAAAACATAAGAATGCAAACCAAGACTCTGAGAGATTATGCAATGTCGATGTGACAAAATTGCATTAAGAGCTTCCAAGATGAAAAGATACAAAGGAAAGATGCATGAATAATGACTGCATGCATCAAGGTGCATGTATCCCAAAGTATGTAACAATGTGGGAGAATGAATGGATGCATATACAAGGTAGGTAGTGATTTTATATAGAATTTAGGAGAGGAGGTAGGTGGCAAATCCAACCAATAGGAATCAACCACAAAAAGTGGAGATGGACCACCAAAAGTGGGGGATGCCACCAAAAGTGGAAAGTGGTTCCATCCTTTAAGGAAGGGAACACCTCATCACTTATCTCCTATTTATTAAATAATAAACTCACTTTACTATCATAAGCAAGCTTAATTAAGTGTAGGAAAAAACTAGGACTAAGGGAAAATAAATTAACCAACTAGGAAAATAAAAACCTACACCAACACCCCCCCTTAAGTGCACCTTAGGAGGATGCAAAAGATTATGGGTCCCGAAAAATGAATCCATGTTAGGTACCCATATACATTTAAAATTCCCCCCAAAAGAAGAAGCCCCATCCCACAAAAAGGAAGTACACCCCCCATAATAGAGAGAGAAATGAAGTGGAAGGACAAAGAAGCCTCCCAAAGAGATCGAATGGTAGATGCTCGAAACTTGATGTAGAAGATGGTCCACGATCATCGAACAATGTTCCTCCCCTTAGGAAGAAACAAAACCAAAGGTGTATGTGAGCTATCTCCCCACTCCTGAAAGGAATATGTAGGAAGAAAACTCAAGATGTATGGAGTCTCTGAACTCGGCTCAAGTGTCCTCATGTCAATGTTGAAACCTGTCACAATCAAATCATGCATTTTAGGCCACACTACTGAAGATGAAAAATTCAAATATCCTAGAGACTAATGTAGAACACCATCCAAAGACTCAAGTATCTCCTCTAAAGAAGTATCCTTCAAATGTTGATCCAAAGTATCCACACTCATGTCAAACTGTGATGAATGATCATGTAGAGATTGAATAAGAGGGTCAAAGTTTCCCTCACAAAAACTGAAGAATAATCAACTTCATCAAAGAGAAGATGAATATCATCAATAGTGTCTCCCAAATCTGCAATATGTGTCTCCATAAACAAGTCTGAAATACTTGTCAAGAGATCATCCCAAGTTGAATCTAAAAGACAATGCATGTCCTACTACAAAGAATCATTGGAAACTTTCAAAGAAGCAACACTAGAATCTGAAGTAACAATAGTAGATGGATATGGGGTATCAATAAATTGATCATCCACACAAGATGGGGAAACACAAGTCTCAATATCATCCACAATAGCTTGGTTCTCAAAGGAAATATCAATTTTAGACGAAGATCCAATGTCTCCATACAACTGTTGAATGATGGTCCAAGCAGTGAAAGGGCACTCAGTGTGCTCTACATGATGTAGAATATCCTCAGAAATAGTAAGACATATTAGTCCATATACCATGTCATTATTGTTAAACCACACATTCTTCTGATCATAGTCACTTGGCTCAGGAAGGAGTCCAAGGAGATAGGGCAATAGATCATGCTCAAGGCAATGATTCTTTATCCTTTGTTTCCAAGAAAAATAGTTCTCTGAAGTTAACTAGACAACAGAAGGATGAAATAATTTTTAAGAGACATGTTTAACCCCCCCATAAATTGAACTTTATCTTAGTTCGTGATTGCAAATTGTTTGTATAATCCCCCCAAGATTGATACAAAAAAATTACTTTAAGTGAATGCAAAAAGAGACATCAAGAGACACCCCCCCTTTCCACTAGTCTTAGAAATCACCCCCCCAAGATATTACAATGTTGGCACTTTATGATTAGTGTATTTACAAAGCCTTTTCCAAGATACAATGCTCAAATGACCAAAATTATAAATTTTGATACAAAATGAATTTGAAATAAAATCTGGAAAAATTAGCTTTGTAGTTGTGTAGTTCTCTTTAATACCTTTCCAACACCTATTTGTTTCCAAAAAATGGAGCTTTGGAGCAAAATTTATGGCTCGTTGAAGAAAAATGCAACAACAGATTCAACCTACAATATCTGACAAAAAAATGGAAAATTTTCTTTTCAAATATTTTGTAGATGGAAATTTATCGTCTCCAGCTTTCCAATGATATCTCGTTTGTAGAAAATGGACAACGTAGCGAAAAGTAATGATTTTTTTTTAAAAACAGGCTAAATTTTTCCTACAGTGACGACCTCGTGGCAAAAGAAAAATTTGTCAAAAATTAAATTCATCTAAAATGGAAAAATTAAATATGAGAATGGGGTTTTTTGGGCCTTCTAGATGCAATGGCAAGGTCCATTTGGGCTGAAAATACTACAATAAAAAGTTGTTCCCAAATCTGAGCTTCAAACCCTTGTTTGCAACTTTGTCAAATGATCTCCAATTTGGATGAAATAAAAGCTAAATCTAACTTTCTCAAGCCTTCTGGACATGTTGGAATAGTCAAAAATACTACCAGTATAACCAAAAATGTTGTAATCATCCAAATCTCACAAAAAATATATGTAATATGAAGAGGTTATTAGATCATTGCAAATCCTTTCTGATTCTCTAGATCGTTCAAGAATGCAAGAGAAGAGCATACAGGAATTTACAAGATTTTTACATGGAAACTCAATCTCTCAATCAAGAATCTATGAACTTAAATTTCTCAAAACAAGGGCTTTGATACCATGTTAGAAATTTAAAATAGATTGAATAACCCAAGGAACTTTTAAGAGAAAATCAAAGTTACATAAACTGGAAAAACATAAGAATGCAAACCAGGACTTCGAAAGATTATGCAATGTCGATGTGAAAAAATTGCATTAAGAGCTTCCAAGCTGAAAAGATACAAAGAAAATATGCATGAATAATGACTGCATGCATCAACGTGCATGTATGCCAAAGTATGCAACAATGCAAGAGAATGAATGGATGCATCTACAAGATAGGTAGTGAGTTTATATAGAACTTAGGAGAGGAGGTAGGTTTTAAATCCAACCAATAGGAATCAACCATAAAAGTGGAAATTGGTTCCACCCTTTAAGGAAGGAAACACCTCATCACTTATCTCCTAGTTATTAAATAATAAACTATTTATTATTCTAAGAAAGCTTAATTAAGTGTAGGAAAAACCCAAGACTAAGGGAAAATAAATTAACCCACTAGGAAAATAAAAAACCAACACTAACAATTGAGGTGGTAGATAGGTGGTTGAAGGGCATTTAAGGGGTGGATCTGAGGGCTAGGCCACACGTGTAGTGATCCAAAAGAGTGGTGACAATGGGTCATTCAAGTTATTTGTAGTGCTAGAACAATCCCTAGGTAGCTAGAAGTTAAGCTACTAGTAACTAGCCTAGTAGTTAGTCACTAATTTCTAGAAGTTAGATAGCTACAGTGCCAAAATTCCATGTTTTTTATTTTTTTAATGAAATTTGTATAGTATAGTCGTATGATCTCTTACACTATTTTTTTTGTGTTGAACACTCCCAACACTAGAGATAAACAAATTTTATATGAAAATAGAAAATTTGGGGTATTTTGGATGCAATTATAACATCCATTTGGCTTGGAAATGCCCCAAGAATTAGTTGATCACCTAAAGCCATGAATAATCCCCTATTTGCAAACAAATTGTCCAATATTTGAATTCTATGAAGTGGAAGCTAATATTGACTTCCTTGAGCCTTATAAATGCTATTGAATAAAAAAAATGTTACCACAATTATAAAAATTGTAATCACCTAGATTTAAAAAACAAAAAGCATAAACCTTAGAGGTTAGATTTTTTGCATGAAACTATTTTGATTCTCCAAATCCTCCAAGAAAGCAAGAGAAGAGCATACTAGCTATGAGAGAAATATACATAAAAAAAAATTTCCTTTGAATCTCTCAAAATTAGAAACTAAAAGTCTATCCTCATGCAAAATCTCTAATACCGTGTTAGAATTTATAAAATAGATATTAAACCATAAACTAGAGCAAGTGATATAGAATATAAAACTATTAAATACAAATGGTTAATTGAAATCAAAATAGCATAAAAAAAAAAGTTTCTTAAGAGAGAAGTGAAAAATATCACATCAACTTCTTTGTTGAATGTTATTAAGGAAGGAAAGAGTTGCAATATATAGCCTCAAGATTCCAAATTTGATGAGTATGAGGAAGAGGTGAAAAACTAGGAAAAAAAGGAGTTCAAGCTTATGTTGATTTTTTTTCAACATTGATAGTTGCATTCCAAACTACAAACTCTAAAATGTAATTTTTGAGTCAGCCTCTGAAAGTTGGGATAGTTGTTTGTTGGGTTTATGCTTCTTTGTGCACTTTTTAGAAATTGAAACCCATTTCCTAAAGTTCAAAGTCAAAAGTCTAAGAGGTAGGTCTTAGAATTCAATGGTTGATAGATGGGTAGTCTTCCATTTGAAATAAAAACTTGTTGATTAAGAATAAAGCCCAGGATGCTTAGTGTAATTCAAACCCTGAGGTCCAAAGGGCTTGCTTGATGTGTCATTTTTGGTTTGGGCTCTAAAGTTTGAATTGTAGTTTGTAGGTTGGACTTCAAAGTCTAAAATCTTGCAACCTCGACTTGAAATTTCAAGTAGACTATGTAAGTTGTTAGATTCTTCTTAAGGGCCAAATTTTAAGATTGTACATGATCATGCAACTTAGACTCTCAAGTCTAAAATTTGTAAAAAGGGCTGAAAATTATTAAATTATGCAAATTTTCCTCTAAAGTATGAATAAGTGTGGAGAGGCATTTGTATTTTTTTCTTTCATGATGCCTAAGGGATGACTCGTTAATCAAGATTCTAAGAATTTATCCTTTAGCATAGCGAGATTGAGCTTTATTTGAATATTGTTGATTGAGTCAACCATAGTGGATGAGGTCATGGTGTAATAAGTCTCTTGCTTGTGTTGCCATGCTTAATGCATTGGAAAGAATGTTAGGTATGTCATTTTATTTTCCCATGACACCTTGTACACTTAAAAGAACAACATGCAATGCTTGGTGTCATATTTGTATGATGAAAAATTTGTTCATTTTTTGGGTACATTAGTTTCTTAGTCAAAAGCTTGGGGCATTACATTGAGCAAACATGCAAAGAATAAATGATTGCAAAGAAAGTGTAGATGTCTAATGCTATAGGACTAAGTGGGCTTTCAAAGAATTGAAATAAGACTACAACAACTATATACTTGTAAGGAAAATCTACAACTCCATATTTTCTAAAACATGTGGGATTTTGAAGAAACCAAGCAAGTGAGTGAACACTTGCATAGTTGAAAGAAAGTTTTATGACCTTTCTAAAATGTAACTTAGTGCACTTTCAATCTATTTGTGCAAGAGTGGAAAACTTGCAAGACTACATGAAAGCCGAAAACTCTTCCAAAAGGGGATTTTTGTTTTCTAACTTAGAAATTTTATTTTTTCATGAGAACTCACTTTCTCTAAGACTTTTTGAACTCTTGATTATTATAACATTGTAATTTTTTATATAGATTGCCCTCTACTAAGACTCAAACTATGAAACTTTACATGGCTAGTTGATGATTGGAGAGAGGCATAGGGACAAGTTAGATTTAAGGAAGGCATGAAATTTTATAAATTGGGGTTGAATATTCCCTGACAAGAAGTCACACTTAAAATTTTAAGTTTTTAATATAAAACCGGGCACTTGCCAACCCTTTCTTACTAACTATTATGAACCAACTAAAGTGTAGAATTCATTAACTTGTATGCTAAGGTGTTGTATTTAAAATAAACACTAATTCATTCTTATATAATAAAGACTAACTTGAGAGTATTGGGCATGATCATTTCACATACATGCATATCATCATTATAGATCACCATCATCACATCATCTTAGACATCAATTGCATGGTTGTTTGTTGTCTTCAATTCTTGTTAATAAGGGAGAATCCTCCTTCCTAGAATCAACTATTCCAAGTCTCACATCAAGGTGTGCATTTATGTGAGACTAATGCAAGCTCTCATGACATCTTATTAGAGACTAATAAAAGTTCCTTATGAGCAAATACACTAGAAATTACCTATGGAAGACTAAGATACTACTTAGAAATCCACTTATTTAGAAACCATATCCACATTAGAAGCCAAATATAGAAGATCAAAAGTAACGCTTGAATCAATAAAGCACAACCCCTTAGACTTTATTTATTTTATTTAAATTCTAAATATTTAATTAATTACATCAATAAGTATTATAAATGACAACAATACACAACATCATGTTCAGACTATATACATAAAAACCAAAATAAGTTGATATATTTAAAAAAATAAAAAATTATAAAATTTAAACTATTAAAAAGTAACATATAAGTATATAATATTTACTATGCTTTTAAAAATAAAATCAAAACAAAAAATTAAGAAAATAATAAGTAATAACTTGCACTTTTGTTGTTTTTGGATTTGATTGTGTATGAATTTTTAGCATCAACTTTTCAATATCATATGCTTTAGATTGACAACAATTGTTTTAAGATACCGCTAATAATTGAAACCAAAGCCAATGACCAACCACATAATGACACCTTTTATTAAATAAATCAACATGTGAATCATAAAATTGTCAGATTAGTCACAAATATTATAAAATATTTCCACCTTATTTATTTTAAATCATGGGGATAAGGTTAAAGTATGTCAAATCAATTTAATGTACCTAACCAAAAAAAAATCAGATAAAATACTTTTAAAACACAATCTTTAACTAAAATAATATTTAAACATAAACGTTTGAAATATTAAATAAAATGTCATATTCAATACCACTATGTTAATTAGCAACCAATGGGAAAGCAAATACACTATCGTTTTAAAATTATATTCAAATTTAATAATATAATAATTTAATAAACACTTAATACCAACAACTTTAATTATTTGCCAATCGAGAGAGGTAAACATCAATCTATTTTTATGCCAGACATTAGTTGCGTATAAGCCCTTTCCCTTGATTCCATATGCCATCTGTATCTACTCCCAGCCGTCAGATCTCATTTTCCACTAAACAATCCAACGGTCGAGACGAGGCGGCTGTTATGACATAAGCGCATCTAGAAACCATGGCATCATTCATACATACATGATACATATGGATGCGTGTACAAATCTAAATCCAAATCCAAATCCAAAATCCACTTGCCATTATAATAATATCCCCGCGGAAGAAAGGACACCTGGACTGGCTTGACAGGTGGCAGTAAAAGCTTTAAAATATAATTTAATATGGCGGCGGACCGCGGCCTTATAATGCGATGCAATGTACTGGGACACGTGGCCTATTTCTATTATTATTACCTACCACCCTTATCGGGTTTGGCATTTAGACAGGTATATTCCAGTTAACGTAACGGAAGTAATGTCCGTCAGTTGCGGACATTCCTCTCAAACCAGTGGAGCACCGTAATTTAAGGCAAACAATTCTTTAAGGAGGATAAATATCTTTCAATTTTGTTTCTATTTAAATATTTATTTTTTCCGTTTAATGTGGAATATTCGGTCAAATCTGATTCACTAGATTCAGATCGGTCTACAATTCTGTACAGTTGGTGGATTTTTTTATCCACGAGAAAAGGAAATGATAAAGAAAGAGTGGAGTTGCCAGCTGTCTTCCATGAATAAGTACAAAATAATTTTATTTTCCGCTTTAGCATGAATTAGATACAATTTCTTTGGTTAATAAAATAATAATAAAGTGAAGTGCACGTGATGGATGGAATGTTCTCCGCGTACGATTTTCTGGTTGGTTGGCTGAAAAGGAAAATACATAACTTATTGGAGTGGAGATGGTTAGGATCTTTTTTTGTTTTGTCTATAGTGGGTTTTGTCTTTAGTTTTATTTTCAAATTAATGTTATGAGATTTTCACAATTCATAATGCTTAAAATTTGTTATTTTTAGATTTTTTCTTGTATTTAATGATATGATAGAGAGCGAAGGAGATTTGTGGGAAACTTCATATCTTTTATTTTTATTTTTTATTCATTTTTATTGGTCTTTAGTTTTATTTTCAAAGTCAAAGTTTTGTGGAAAATTTCGTATCTTTTATTTTTGTTTTGTTTCATTGTCGAGAGATTTGATTTGAATTCTCCACATATCTTTGAGTATTGGTCAAAGTCCATGTGTTAACTTTTTAGTGGCAATGACGAAATATCTAACCAAGTGAGCCAGAACTTAATATTCATTGTTTTATCTTGGACCATTGATCTTCATCTGTTTTTAATGTTGATTGATTATTATCAATTCTAATTTTTTAAGTCAACCTGGCTAGTCAAGAGATGCTAGCCCATTCACCCATAGTAGTGCAAAGGTGGAGTCCACATTTCAATTTAGAAGTTAAATAATGTTGTTAAACCCTAAGCATTTAAGTGTTTCAAGCAAAGGAAGCATGCACAATTGGGAAAAAATGATAAGATAATGAAAAACATGACTACAATAACATGTTTGAGAAAACGTATGCAACAAACATTATTGAGTTGTTCTATTGTTTATGTAGCTATTTCCCATTTCTTTTGACGATAGATCAAAAGGTGTGTTTTAACTCTTGGTTGTCACATGTTAAAGGACAATGCTAGTCAACAAAGTAGAAATTAAAAGGGATATGTACTACATTAGGTTGTATGAGTAGATAATGATCATTGGTAGGAGAAAAGTGTTTTAAAGGAGCATCTTTCTTTAGTTTAATTACCTTGTTTATCCAGATCAACAAAGGTAGTACTACTTGAGTCTATGCTTTCTATTCACCTACAAAAGTATCAACCTTGAATTGGATACATGACAAAGATAAATACACATAAATTTAGAAAGGAAAATAATAATCATGGTTGATTTGATGGATAACTTGAATCAAAATTGAATGATTGCATTGTACTCTTCATGAACTTATTAGGCTAATCATGAATTATATATTATATAGATCTACAATACTTTTAATCAATGAAATAATTAGATATTTAAGTGCATTTACATTATTTCAATTGATTCTTTTAATTAGTATACAAAAGAATAACATAAAAATAATAAGTCTAAAAAGATGGATGATATAGACAGTATTTAAATCGTTACCATTTCTATGGTGCCACTCATAAGAAACCAAGTAGATCAAAAGACATGTTTGGAATCCTAATACTTGTAAAATAATAGTAGTATTGGCTTGTTGGATATGACAAACATAAAGACATATACTATTAGAAATAAATGACACATATATGATTGACTTAGTGAATGCACTAATTCAAAATAGGATTATTGCATTGCACCAACACAAGGAATATGGTAGAAGTTGCAAAGTAATTTTACCAACATAGACTAGTAGAAGGTTGAATGGTGACCATAAAAATACAAAGAATTTGATGAGGAATAGATTGATCAATTCATCAATGAAATAATTACATATCAAAATAATCATAGAAACATTACACAAATTCGAATTCCTTGCTTGGAAAGTTGAATCCTATTACTAGTCTATGAATATATTTGTAGTTGTTTATTATTTCAAAATCTCTATAGAAATAATGGGATTGAATTGTTAACATAAAATACGAGGTTACAAATGATGAGAGAAACTATACTTGAATATTGTCTTATTTCCATTTTTTATATTGTTTCGAATTGTGCATAGAGATATTATTTTGAAATATTTTACTTGATTCCATATGGTCTCCCAAGATATTAAGTGGGAAGAGGCCATTTGGGTATTTGAATTCACACTACTCAATAATGTTAACTTACAGAAACTAGATGTTAATACTTTTTAGAGTTATAATGGTGGAGCTCTTAACCAACATGAAAATACATGCATTAGATTCTTGGTGCACACTAATTTATCTTATTTTCATTAATTCTCTCAATGCGTAGGGAATTAGCATCACAATCAATTCAAAATTATTTTATTTATAGATGTTAGTTATTCATTATTTATGTTTCACCAAAAAGGATCAATAAGTGGTTTGGGTAGAGGGTCTATTTTTTATAGCAAGAAATGTATGTTGTATGTGTTTTTCAAGGATTTTATTTTTTATTGGATGTGTACATGTCAATGTTAAAATCCCTTGCAATGTACTTAGGAATTTATTTACATGTATATGGTATTGACTAATCAATGATTGTTATGGTATTCAAAAGTGTTACAATTGGTCTAACATATATATTGTAGATGTGAAGCTTGTTGTCATTAGCAATTTCTATAAGTAATATTGCTTAAAAAGAGTGATGTAAATATTATTGTGCTAGAGACCTAAACATGTTTTATAGTACAAATCATGATACAATTTATGTATCGTGTTAAAAAATAATTGAACTCTAGGAATGCATTAGAAAATATTGTTGATTTGTATGTCTCTTGTAAACACGAAATGTTTGATGACTTTAGATCATTATGGGGTAGAATGTTATTTCTATTAGTGTGAAAATTGATTTTACATATCTAGTTCACATCTACCTAGTTTTCCTATTCATGCCGGTGATTAAGCTCACTTAGAGACATTTCCTTTTTTTTGTCCAACCTCATCAATGCACTACATGTATCCTGACACGTGTCCCAAGTGTTCCCACATGTGTCACTAATTTTAGAGGGTCAGTTAGTCTTCTATTCCTACTTTCCTTCTTACTCTTTTTCCTACATATACAAGTAGCATGTGTATATTTCATTCACATTTTATAAGTATTCATATTATAGCTTTTTTTCTCATTCTCTGTGTAGAAGAATTATTTGGTTTTGTGGGGATCATGTGATCTTATGGGTCTCTTGGTGATGTTATTAGAGACCTAAATCCATAATATACTTATGGGTAAAAGTACAAACATGTGACATTTTCAGCCAACTAAATAGTTTCTATCAAACAATTTCAATCAGAAACAACTCGACCAAACATATTTCGGGAGAAACCAAGTGGAAACCTATGTAGCATACGAGAATTGGTCATAAATGTTTCATCTAAAATTCTTATGCCTGAATATGTTTTGAAACTAAAACCTACAAATATAAAATTAAAAAAATGGGCTTGACCATTTTGCATGGAATTCGCTCGTCCTTCAACAATTCACTCGAACCCTAGAATGACTCTACAACTGTTCATGTTGCCCAATGCTCTAGGTACGTTTGAAGTTTGATTTTTAATTAGTTTCCTTTATTCCTTTCCTTTTTAAAACATGATTATATAGTTCAATTTCTAATTACTTTCCTTTATTGGTTTGTTTAAATGTTTGAACTTTTCCTCTATACGAAATCATTGTGTGTGTTTGTTATACTTAAAACTATAATAACTAGTATATTCCCGTAAATAATATAATATGGTATGGCCATTAAACCTTTCAACCATTTAAGATATGCATATATGAACCCCAATGACTCCCAAATTTATCTCCAAAGAACATATTAAGCACATGATACCAATTGAATCCCAAATTTATTTCCAAAGAATATATTGTGTTTTCCCTTTTATAAATTGAGAAATGACCCAAAGCATAAAGGCCCAAAAAAACACTAGTGATGATGTACTTGAGCATAAAAGAATGATTGGAAAATTAAGTTCCTTGTAATTAGATACACCCTATCAAATTAAATATGATGGAAGACACCTTCAAGTAGTAAAATTCCCAACATGTAAGTACAAAATTTCCCCTCTGTTATAATATAACTATTATATATGGTTTGAATGTTCATGTTCCCCTATAGAGAATTTATCCCCTCCCCATGATGTAAATACCCCCATGGACTATATTTTCTTCATTGATGCTCAATTATAAGTCATACTTCTTAATAAGGGATATGTTTCCAATTCTTAGCCCACTTCTAATTCCCATGCTTTTGTTCCCCATATAGTTTAAACCCATTTACTCCTTCCTTCTTCTATCAAAACCTAATCCTCAAATAATTCTTTCCCAAAGGAATCTAGCTCCCCACTTTTATGAAATGACCTTTTATAGCAAGAAATGTATGTTGTATGTGTTTTTCAAGGATTTTATTTTTTATTGGATGTGTACATGTCAATGTTAAAATACCTTGCAATGTACATAGGCATTTATTTACATGTATATGGTATTGACCAATCAATGATTGTTATGGTATTCAAAAGTGTTACAATTGGTCTAACATATATATTGTAGATGTGAGTTTGTTGCCATTAGCAATTGTTGTAAGTAATATTACTTAAAAAGAGTGATGTAAAGATTATCGTGCTAGATACCTAAACATGTTTTATAGTACAAATCATGATACAATTTATGTATCGTGTTAAAAAATAATTGAACTCTAGGAACGCATTAGAAAATATTGCTGATTTGTATGTTTCTTGTAAACATAAAATGTTTGATGACTTCAGATCATTATGGGGTAGAATGTTATTTCTATTAGTGTGAAAATTGGTTTTACATATCTAGTTCACATCTACCTAGTTTTCCTATTCATGCTAGTGATTAAGCTCACTTAGAGACATTTCCTTTTTATTGTTTAACCTCATCAATGCACTATATGTATCCTCACACGTGTCCCAAGTGTGCCCACATGTGTCACTAATTTTAGAGGGTTAGTTAGTCTTCTATTGCTACTTTCCTTCTTACTCTTTTTCCTACATATACAATTAGCATATGTATATTTCATTCACATTTTATAAGTATGCATATTATAACTTTTTTTACTCAATCTCTTTGTAAAAGAATTATTTGGTTTTGTAGGGATCTTGTGATCTTATGGGTCTCTTGGTGATGTTATTAGAGACCTAAATCCATAATATACTTATGGGTAAAAGTACAAACATGTGCCACATTTTCAGCCAACTAAATAGTTTCTATCAAACAGTTTTCAATCAGAAACAACTCAACCAAACATATTTTGGGAGAAACCAAGTGGAAACCTATGTAGTGTATGAGAATCAGTCAGAAATGTTTCATCTAAAATTCTTATGCCTGAATATGTTTTGAAACTAAAACCTACAAATATAAAATTAAAAAAAATGGGCTTGACCATTTTGCTTGGAATTTGCTCGTCCTTAAGCAATTCGCTCGAACCCTAGAATGACTCTACAACTGTTCATGCTTCCCAATGCTCCAGGTATGTTTGAATTTTGATTTGTAATTAGTTTCCTTTATTTCTTTCCTTTTTTAAACATGATTATATAGTTCAATTTTTAATTACTTTCCTTTATTGGTTTGTTTAAATGCTTGAACTTTTCCTCTATATGAAATCATTGTGTTTGTTTGTTATACTTAAAACTATAATAACTAGTATATTATCATAAATAATATAATATGGTATGGCCATTAAACCTTTCAACCATTTAAGATATGCATATATTAACCCCAATGACTCCCAAATTTATCTCCAAAGAACATATTAAGCACATGATACCAATTGAATCCCAAATTTGTTTCCAAAGAATATATTGTGTTTTCCCTTTTATAAATTGAGAAATGACCCAAAGCATAAAGGCCCAAAAAAACACTAGTGATGATGTAGTTGAGCATAAAAGAATTATTGGAAAATTAAGTTCCTTGTAATTAGATACACCCTATCGAATTAAATATGATGGAAGACACCTTCGAGTAGTAAAATTCTCAACATGTAAGTAAAAAATTTCCCCTCCATTATAATATAACTATTATATATAGTTTGAATGTTCATGTTCCCCTAAAGAAAATTTATCCCCTCCCCATGATGTAAATCCCCCCATGGACTAGATTTTCTTCATTGATGCTCAATTATAAGTCATACTTCTTAATAAGGGAGATGTTTCCCATTCTTAGCCCACTTATAATTCCCATGCTTTTGTTCCCCATATAGTTTAAACCCATTTACTCCTTCCTTCTATCAAAACCTAACCCTCTAAAATAATTATTTCCCAAAGGAATCTAGCTCCCCACTTTTATGAAATGACCTCTCTTTGTCAAAATTTAACCATGTTCTTCTTAGGATCCCACTTCAAGGATATTGTAATCATGGAAACATCCACCTTTGATATAAAATATTATGAGGATACCTCATCATATGAAACAGGTCATTTTATCCTTTTGATAATACCCCTCAACTAAATCCCTCACTATGCTCTTACCTTTAGTGGCACTATCTCTCATCTCTCCCCCACTCCTATTTCAAACGCACAACTATGAACCACTCTATATTATTAGTTCTGAAATTAATCTACAATTCCTTAAAATTATAAGTGGAATAATTCTAAAAGTACTCTCCACTTGACTCATTGTAATATTCAACTAATATTTTTGCTCCTTTGCCAAATTGTTTATGGGACTTGTTCCAGAGTTGGTCGATACTATACAAAAAAAGTTTGTTTGCAAGTATTTGGAGAGTGGTGTCGGTGCTAGTGATTTTGAATTTATGGTGGGAACGGAATTTAAGAATTTTTAGGAAAGTTGCATCCTTGGTAGAGGTAGTTTGTGGAAAAATAGAGAAAGCAGTTTCAGATCTGTAAATGCAAGTGTCTGAAAGGTTAAGGGAACAACTTCAATATTTAAAAGCTGGGATGGTTTGATTATGCACAATCAAGAATGAGTTTGCAATTTCCTTTTCCAGGTAGTTTGTTTCAGCCACAAGTAGCAAAGATTGACAATAAACATATCAAATGGAAGGCGCTGCAAGAAGGGTTTGTTAAATTGAATTTTGATGGGGCTGCAAGAGGTAATCTTGGGGTATCAGGTGTGGGTATTTTCTTGAGAAATACAAAGGGAAAGGTTGTAGTGGTAAAATCAATTCATTTACCTATAGGATCAAGTAACATGGCAGAGGCAAAGGCTATTTTAATAGGGTTGGAAATTGCGTTGGGGATTGGAATAACACATTTGCATATTGAAGGGGACTCATTGCTAATAGTAAATTCTTGTAAGGTAAAGAGTATTCATAATTGGTGTTTGAAATATGTTCTTGCCAGAGTTTGGGAGTTGCTTCATAGGTTTCAATCTTATCATATCACTCATACTTATAGAGAAGGCAATAAGTTGACAGATTGTCTAGCTAACATGGGATGCGACAAGCACGCAATATTACTAACACAAGGTAGTAGTAGTATTAAGAAATGTCCTCAATTAGAGGAAATTATCAAGAAAGATGTTTTAAATTTAGACTAAGAGGAAGATCAATGTAGAAAGTAGGCCGAGGTGACGTTTCAAGCAACCGGAGCCCGGAAAAAGGAAAGAGAAGCGTCTCGAAGGGAAGTTCTGATAGGACGCCACGTGGCGGCAGCCAAAAAGCTGCGAGCGGTATGAAGGCAAAAGGTGAACAAAAATAATGGATGCCTGAAAAATTGCCACACGGAAGGCTCCTGAAAAAGGTAATTGCGGTGTGGGACCCATCTGAACAGAAAGCAGGCCGAGGCGACATGTCAAGCAACCAGAGCCCGAAAAAAGGAAAGAGAAGTGTCTTGAAGGGAAGCTCCGATTGGATGCCATGTGGTAGCGGCCAAAAAAGTTGTGAGCGGTATCAAAACAAAAGGCGAACAAAAATAATGGATGCCTGAACAATCACCACGCGGAAAGCTCCTAGCAAAGATAACTGTGGTGTGGGCCCCATCTGAACAAAAAGTAGGCTGAGGCAACATGTCAAGCAACCGAAGCCCGACAAAAGGAAAGAGAAGCATCTCAAAGGGAAGCTCTATTTGGACGCCACATGGTGGTGGCAGGAAAAGTTGTGAAGCCGCAAAAGAAAGAAAGACTGCAAAGGAAAAGAGAAATTCAACTTTCATGTTGGTAACTCTTAGAAGGTTTTCAAGAGAATTTGAGTCAAGGTTTGCAAAAAGAACAAAGGAAAAAGTACAAGAAATTATGGCTCTGATTATGCATGAGCACAAACCTCCACAGTCAAAAGAAAATACAAAGGGTGGAAGACAAACCAATTTTCAGCATCGGGCAAAAATAGAGGAGGTCAGTCAACTACAGCAGTATAGGGATCAACATGCTCAACATTCTGAAGGTCTAACTGGAGATATTTTGGTAAATGGATTGGAAAATGTTATGTCAAATCATCAACAAAAGTGGGTTGAGAATAATTTTCAAACTAGTGTATATGAAATTGGAAGTTCATTGGTTGTTAAGTTACACCAACAAGCATAATCAATTTACCCTACCTTCAACCTGAATGAAATGCCTCCAAAATTCTATGGTGGGAGCTCAGATCCACAAATGTAGGAAAATGCACAGACACAAGGTGGTCAAATTTTTTTGCCTTGGGATTATTTGGGAAAGATTTCAGAATGACAATGGGATGGCAAAGCTCAATCTCAAGATTGCTAGAATTTTAGCACAAGCTTGGCTCCAAAAGGCCAATTTGATATTGAAAGTCTAGACTACATGGAAATAGAGTAACAAAATGGGATTTTTCAGTTGCTGGATTTAAGCTTAGAGGTTTTTTGATATACAAACTATTCGCTACATGTTGTAGTAGGCCTGGTTTTGTAAGCTACATGCATGCTAGTGGTTATAGTGTAGACTAATCATCTTGAAACAATATGTTTCAACTTTTGTATTTGGCATATTACAAATTTCTATAGTGTAGGAGGTATGAAATATGGTTGGGATGATCAAAATACTTATTGTAAATATTTTATATATCAATATAAATATATAGGCACTATGCCTTTTTCTTAAAATAAAATAAAATATTCAACTAATATTTGAACCATCTTTTATTTAAAATCTTAGGTCATGTTGGGATTATGATATAAATTTTAATTAATCTAATGTAAGAAACATGTCCAAAATATTTTTTAGTTTTTTTCCCTTCACATTCCATATTATAATCCACCCATAGATTCATAACCCAACACCCTACCATATTCAAAATAAATCATTGGGAAAATTAAAACACACCTTTGGATCCCCCTTCTAATAAAAAAACATATCAATCCATCATCTAGAATCCTTAACTATTATAGGGCCTAACCACCAATCTTTGGGACCCTTAATTATCATAGGACCTATGTAATCATCCTTTAAGACTCTAAAAACATATGTAGGTTGAAAAATATTGATAAAATGTAAGCATCTCTAAGTCTAAAAGTGTGTCACATTCATAGTCCAAGATTAGAAAAATAATACTTTCATCCACATAGTTTATCCAACCATTTATTTCCACCTTTGGGATTCATCCTATCCATCCAAGTTATCTAATTCATGTCAAGATCATCCACAATATCACCTAAGGCTATAATCCATTTGGGATCTAATATCCCTTTCCAAAATAATCATTCAATCCAACCTTCACTTTATACCTTTGATTCTAAAACATTTCCCTCCTTTCCACTCATCAAATATCAATGCCCATCCTTTTTCATATCAAATCCTTAAATCAAGTATAATGTCTTCTATCACAAAGAAAAACCACCAATCTCAAAATTTGTGAATAAAATACCTTTCATAGCCAATCCCTCATAGAATAGTTCCCTTTCCTAGGAGAACTATCCCAACCCTTTCATAAAAATTAGTGATGTCAATGAGGACACTCCTAATGAACCTAAGTAAAATTTTGATCCCAACAACCTCCTTAATTCTAAAAAGGGATATGATCTCATGAATTTATATTTACTGAAATAAAATAAGATGCAATCCTAAGGAAATTCATTGAATTAATGGCTAAATTACCACCTAATTATGTCCTCCACATCCTTAACAACATAGTGTTAGATTTTACCCTAGAGATCATGACCATGCCCATATGAACCTTCATCTAGACCAAAAAACCACACCCCAGACTAAACATTCCTTTACCATCAAGGGGGAGGACACACATGATGACCATGCCCAATGAGTAACATGAGTCTCCAACCAAAAAAACCCAAAATACCCCATTCATTAGTCTAGCCACATGATCTATGACTAAACAACAAGCTTCCCAATTAAAAAAACATCTATTACAATTAACCAATAGAAAATTCCCATATTTCTACATATAACATGGACATGAATATCTTTTATCACAAAGAAAAACCACCAAACTCTGAATTCTTGAATAAAATACCTTCCATAGCCAATCCCTCATTTAATAGTTCCCTTTCTTAAGAGAACCATCCCAACTCTTTTACGAAAATTTAGTGATGTTGATGAGGATATTCCTAATGAACCTACTTACATTCTTGATCCCAAAAAACTCCTTAATTCTAAACAAGGACATGACCTCATGAATGCATTTATTGAAATAAAAAATCCAATCCTAAGGAAATTCATTGAATCAATGGTTGAATTACTACCTAATTGTATCCTCTCCATCCTTAACAACATAGTGTTGGTCTTGACCTCATATATCACGACCATGCACATAATAACCTTCATCTAGACCACAAAACCACACCCCAAACTAAAACTTACTTTACCATCAAGGGGAAGGACACACATTAGGACCATGCCTTTAAATTAATAACATGAGCCTCCAACAAAAAAATAACACAAAATACCCCATCCATTAATCTAGCCACATGATTTGGGAATGAACAACATGACTCCCAATTAAAAATATCTTCATTACAATTAACCAATGTAATTCCCATATTTCTACCTCTACTATGACCATTCTTGGTTCCCCTACTAAGATTTTACCTTAATTCCCTAGGTCACACATACCAACACAAATATATCACATCTCCCAAAAAATAATATGCCCAACATCACTCACATCAATACAACTTCTAATCTCCTCTACCATTACTTAGCTCATTTTTTCGGCATGAATTCCAAGCCATGAAATATGCAACTTCAAATGAATTTAAGACAAAACCCACACAAACATTATATACCTTTAAGGAGTTATGTCCCTATCCTTTTGACTACTCTATCTTACAAATTTTATAATAAAATATTATTGTATAATATATTTTTTCCAATAAACTTAAGGGTGCATATATCCTACATCACTTATATGAATGGTCTTTTATTTAATCAAATATAGGTAAAATTGATAGATTGGATTTCAATTTCATGTAGATAATTTAATTAAATTATATTATTGAATAATTTCATGTCTAAGGGCAGGGGCCCTAGCTTGGTTGGCTAAGCCTTTCCTGTTGCAGGAGGTTGGTCATGAGGTCTAGTCCCCTCCACCCCCGTGGTATTGGAGGGTGTGTCGTGCCAGCGTTGCCGGTCATATTAAAAATTTTACCAAGTGCACTGCAATTTATAGGGGGTCGTGCAACCTGATTCCTGTAGTCTAAAAAAATTTAAAAAATTCATGTGTGAATCTTGAGTTTTTATGTACGATGATTGAATATATAAATTTATATTGCAAGATTAAATTAGAGGTTTTAAAATTCAAATTTTATATTAAATACATTTTAGTTTCAAAATTAAATATGTATTTTTTGTTTTTAATTATGTAGATCTCTATTTATACATATGATTGATCAGACTTCTCATCAAGATGATCAAATTGTTGGAATTTTGTGTTGTCATCGATGTCAATGGATCTATGTTGTTGTAGTGATGTCAACCTATGTAGATGCTTTGATTAGTTGCACTATGTTGTCATTAGTAGTCACACTGATGTAAACCTCTTATTGCTTTGATGAGTATGTGTTTGTGGATGTTCAACCTCTACTATGGTTGAGTTTTTTTATTGTAATTGGTTTTGTTGTGGTGATAAATTATTGCAGATGTTGAGATGATGTTTGTAGTGCTTGGTTTCCAAGTGCTTTTGAGAAAATTTGAACAAAAGAAGAAACAGTGTGTCAAAGAGGTGTTTTGTATGGTAGAGTGATGTTCTGGTTTTGCTCTTCATTTCTTTTGTATTAAATATTCAATTTTTTGGTTTGAATATGTTGATTAGAGGTTTTCAAAGGTTTTATATCCATAATTTCATGTTTTAGATCTTTCAACAAAGAAAGTTGTGTTCACTAATGTGTGAATTGTGAAAGCAGTGTTGTTTGGGAGAAATGGTTTTGCTCCGAATTTCTCCATAGTGTGGTTTCTGGTCTTGAAAATCTAGGAGTGTTCTTATATTTCTCATACCTATCTCCTGTCTAAGTTTTTTGAGTTTTGGTGCTTCACAATTTTGGAATCATCAGTTGCGGTGTGTGGAAGGTTAACTGGTTGTACAAAATGAGTATGTTCTCCAAGTGAAAGTTGTTGTGAAGGATTTGTTGGATTTTAGGGTGTTGATGGAATATTCCAGATTATTTTTAAGTGTTTTGTGTGGTTTTCAAGTCATCTTTGATCAAAGGAAGCATGTACTTAAATGTTTAATGGTGTTTACACGGGTTCAACCGACCTTGGGTGTTTACACTAATTTTGGATGTGCTTTGGTGTTTGTGGAAGCATGTCGTGGTGTATATGTGTGGATTTGGGTATGATTTAAGGTGTGATGTGGTCCACTTTCATTCCTCTCCATTGTGGGAATGTTTTGGTGCCAACCTAATTTGAATTTGCACATTTGACTTGAATAACCGACCTAGGAGATTGTTTTCAAGGTTGCAATGGGTATATATATATATGTGTGTGTGTGTGTGTTGCGTTGATATAGGATGTGAGTATGACATGTGAGTGATGCAAGGTGTAATGTGAAGTGTGAAATTTTGAAGTGTAACGTGAGCTTAATCGACTAAGAATACTAGAAGTAGTGAGTAGAAGGTGTCTACATTCTTTAGAGAGAGAGTGGATGTATTGGTGGTGCAATGGTGGGTCTTTTCTATTACTCTTGTTGGGTGAATATTTTGTAATCACTTAATTAATTAAATAATGGTAATTTCAACCATATCTATGTTGAGATTTTAATCTCCCCTCTTAGAAAAGGGAGGCTCCCTTAATAATCTCTAAAACAACAAGTAACTAACCTAGATTATATACACTAAATTTATGGACATTGGGTGTTATAGTCATCCTTTTCTCTCTTTTTTAGAAAAGATGTTTTTCTTTCTACAAAAAATACAATGTCATTTATTCAAAGAACTATTATGAGCAGTAATGACCAATATCTACTTGATTAAATGTAAGAGAAATTGAAGTGATACCAGTGAGTTCCATAACTAGAAAACCCATAAAAGCTCAAAGACTTTTGTTGTTTTCAATGATGATGCATAAAATAGAAAGAGTGAAGAACGTTGCAGCTCAAATACTTCAACATATGCCACCAATAGATCCAAAAAACATAGAAAATAACCACAACCTAAAGTCTCCAAATTATGAACCAAGTTCACACACTAAAACATAAACTCCAAATACAATGTTGTAGTACAAAGAATATCAAGATCAGATTTTAATTCCTTTTCAAATATGAAATATAATGCCACTTAATCAACCAATTACAATAAAATGTAGTAAGAAGGACATAAGAAAAATCTTACACATAACCAATAAGATCCAAAACAAATGTTGGATGCAAAATTCACCTCTTTTATTGATTGATATTTGATATGTACATTAAACACAAAGATCCAATATGTTTTTCAAATGGGCATCACTTCACTTCAAAAGATTAAAAAGGTCCTTAATATAAAGAAACTCTCTCATATATATATAGAAGAGTTGAGAGCAAAAATAGGAAAAGCTAAACTAATTTTGACTTATTCAATAGTAGAGTCTAATTTGATTTAGGACTTCTCTATTTTTACATGTAATTACATATGGATAAAAGATATGTAAAATGTCAAAAAATAATTACATAAATGAAAATTCTTGAAAATAAACTAAGTATGACAAAGGCACGTCCATCATTATCCACCATATTTCTCTAGAAATTCTTCGTATTTCTTCAAGATTGCTTGAACTTATTCATCATTAGGACTTGAGCTATGTTTGGAGAAGGAAAGTAATCATGCAATTGAGTCCTTGATGGTGTTGCAAAATTTTCAATGCCTTTCTAAAACCAATTTCAAATTATCCAAAGTGAGTTGAATATCCATCAACTTGTCAATAGTACCTTGAGACCACATTCACTCATATTACCTAGCCATTGATGCCTTGAGTTGATATTGAGTCCACTTCTACATCAGATGCCATTACATCTTCTCGACTGCTAGTTTCCCCAACCGGCCTGTAGATATTTCCAACCTTTTCTCCATTTAGCACAACCAACACACCCTTTGCTACCTTGAGACATCTATTTTCACCACTGAATCAATAATCTTGTTCATCAAAATATCCAAGTGACAACATATTTTTCTTTAATCTTGGTACATGTCTAACATGTTGAATAGTCCTTACCATTCCCTCAAACCTCTTGATTATTATGTCACCTTCACCAATAGCTTCACAAGGGTTTTCATTTCCCATGTAAATCATGCCTCCATCATGTGACCAATAAGAAGAAGCGAGTATATTTCTGGAGTTTTGTGAAAGGAGGCACCAAAATTGAGAATCCAAACATGAAGTAAAGAGCCTCTCAAATTAGCAGTTAATACCTCTGTATCTTCCAATGGTGTTTGAACTTCTATTGTGTTTGTCTCAGATGATTGTGAAGTATAATTTTCTTTTCTTGCTTTTGGTAGCCTGCAATCCTTTTTGACATGTCCATTTTTGCCATAATTCTAGCATTTTACTCTTTATGCCCCTTGGATTTGGACCTAGTTTTTTTGGGCTCAATATTTCCTCTTTCCAAAGTTTTTCCTCTAGCAATTAGGGATTCATTGGAAGAAGATCCTTGAGATGTATTCCACCTATAATCTTTAGAATTATAGTGGCCACCACATCTTCAAAGACCAATTTCCCACTCGATGTTGAGTTATTGAGATCCATAACTAGTTGATCCCAAGTTTCAGGCAATGAGAACAATAAAATTGTTGCCTTATCCTCTTCTTTAATTTTCACCCCCATTGAAGCCAACTTGCTTGTCAGTGTGTTGAAATCATTCAGATGATCTGTAATAGATGAATTATCATGCATTCTTAAATTATATAGCTACCTGTGTAACATAATTTTATTTTCCAATGACTTCGTTTTATACAAATTTTTGAGCTTAGTCTACAAGTCATGTGTATTTTTCTCCTCTGCAACATTGAATAGTACTAAATCTACTAGAGATAATTGGATTGTTTCTCTATCTATGCTATCATTTTCATTCCAATATTCCTTGGTCATGGTTGCAGGTTTTGAAGCTACCCCTTTGAGAGCTAGGGCACATCCATCCTTCACCAATAAAGATTGAATCTTTAGCTTCCATAAAACAAAATTAGAACCATCAAGATTTTACACTTCAAATCCGGTAATTATGCTTCTTGTCATTGTTTAATTCTCAAAAATACACTTCTACACAAACAACTTGGCTCTAATACCAACTGTAAGAAAAATTGCAATGCAAAAAATAGAGAAAAATAATAAGAAAAACTTTAACACAATATTTAGTGGAAAACCTAGTAAAATTATACTAGGAAACAAAACCACGGGAAAATATTTTTCATATTTTATATCTCAGGAAATTCACAATTACAACAATCTTCAAAAGTTACAGAAAACATGACTTCAACAAAATATAATAAATCTGAGTTGTAGAGTCCTCATCGAACAAAAATTTCCAAGAATATAAAGTTGACTCATACAACTACATGTCAAACATTTGTCAAAACTACTAAAAATAGAGAGTCCCAAAAAAAACTGCTTTGTCAAAAACACCTTCAACTTCACCTTTGACATCTAGGGGGCTATGGTAGCTCCCTGGGACCCCCTGTCATTTCAACCTTCAGTAGAATATTACAACCTTTGATTGTAAAGTAGGCATTCGATTGTGTTAGGAACATACCTAAAGCACTAGATAAATATCAATATCAACTATCTGTCACTAATGGAATAATAATAAAATTGACTTCATATTCCAATAGTTTTCCACATAAATATGGTGTTGTGGTTGTGTGTTTGTTCCTTTGAATTGTATTTGATATTCTATCTATTTGAGGCAGTAAGAAGTTTTTGTTTGATAAAGTTGAATTGGATAAATTTGTGGGATATACTGATTCCCCCCCCTCTTAGTATATCATTGTGTTCTAACATGGTCATCTTGGCATCTATGGCTAGCTCAACTTGCCAACTAAGATCATACTTAGAATTCACTAACCTACATTGCTCAACTAAAGAATATGCAAAAGAGTATAAATCTCCTACATAAAAAATCATTGAAACAATTAAATCATTTAATATATATGTAGCCTCTATGATTATATCCTAGTTCTTAGTATAGTAATTCATAAATATGGCATACACTCTATGAAACCTACCAACGTATCCCTCTATCTAATCATAAATATATACTATCTACCTACTTTTTGTTTTTATACCTTAAGGCTACTCCCTAACAATGTATTACACCTTCCATAGGAAAATAACTATTTTAATTATGTAAAATAAATATTTATTTTTGGTGCATCTTTAAAATATTTGTTTATCCACATTAAATATTTATTTGGGTCCACTTGTAAAGTTGTATGTAACATTGGCTAGATATTTTATGTATAGGTTGAACATTGGAAAATAATTTTATATTGGAAAACTTAGTACCAAAAATTAAAATTTGGGGTCAATATTTTGGTGTGCTCATGGTTTTTAGACACATGGTTTTACCTATACCACTTGGGTTTTTGTGTGCACTTGAATCTACAAATAAGAATTTAGTGGTTGGAGTTAGCTATCATAACCTTTGAGGTTGGTTGCCATTTGTATTGAGCTCTTTTGTAGAGTGCATATATGAAGGATGACATGGGATGTGTGGTTGCATGGCTACCCATTACGCTTGGACACATGGAGGACACATTTGAGGAAATTTATGTTCCAAAAGTATTCATGGAGATTATGTAAGTGTATTGTAATATTTTATTTCTAAATAATACATTGAGTGTGCAAGTTTTTGGAGGCTAGGTTTTCCCTCTTGAGGTTTTCCTAGGATCTATCTTGTGTAATCTTGTGGTGTTTCTTTTATCCTTATATTATAGTTATTTTTTACTTTTATTCATTCTTTTCTCTCGAAGGTTTATGTAGGAAATTGTTTGATCAATTTGGTAATTTCCTAACAAGTGCTATCAAAAACATGGTTATGATTGAGGGAGTTGAGATGTCCCTCTTTTTGTTCAACTATTGTTTGAGTAGATCTGATGTAAATTTGAAATAATAGAAACGATAGGGATATTTGATAAATTTCAATGTATAATATGTGTTATGAATTGGGTTGTTATATATCTTGAGTTTGATAGATATTTTAGAAGTGATTTTTCTACTTAGGTTCTTTTTGTGAGGTTTTTGAGGGTGATCTTTTGTTGGAGAACTAGAAAATTATGGACCTAAACATTTATTATAAAAGGAATACAAACCTATATTTTTTATATAACATGATTATATTTGGTGACGAAATATTTTAACCATTTTTGGAGCCCTAAAGAAATATTTATAGGGAATATTTTGTACAAGTATAAAAACTATGTACAGTCCATATAGATGTACAATAGAATTTTCACACCTATGAAGGTCAATACAATACTCAAGTCACATTCGTTATAAAGTATTTTTATTTGTGATTGTACTTTAAGTCTTTATGGATTTTTATTAAAAATAAATAAAATGTAATGCATGGGCTTGGCACACCAAACCCTCATCATATATGGGATCAATGGCCACAACAAATCAAACTTAGCCCCTAGTCATCCCAAGGATCCAACCTTTCGTTGTACCTACTAAGAGGTTCCACCAAGGAGCTAATAGAACACCACCAACAAAGCACCAAATCACCACACAATAGCCACCTATGCTCAATTTTGATGTCATAAATGGTATTTTTTGAGAGGCCATAAATTTCCCTTGTAGTATATTTGTCACTTCTTATAATTGTCTAAAATATCTCTTTGATCACTATATAATGGAATAGGCTTGGGTTTTATATTTTATTATTTGTGTCAAAATTTGGTGCCTAAAGTTCGTATAACTCTGAAATGGTTAATTATTTGAATCTTTTGCATATACAATTTGGTACCAATAATTTGTTATTATTATAGAATGGTTAATGGCCCATTACTTTCATATAAAAAATTAAATTTTGTACTTTTAATAGATGATGTAGAGAATTTATAGTGTACTGCATAGTGGATTAAATGGTTTTCCACTTAGATGAGAAAAGAGAGGATTATACTTGTTTGAACACTTGTAGGAGCCTAATATTTAGGATGTGATTGTGTGAGAATTTAGACAAATTAGTGGTTCAAAACTTGTGGGAGTGCATATTTTATGAGACCAATATGATAGAATAGTTTCTTATCAATTTTGGTGCTCCCTAATATAATTTAATAAATATTTATAGTGTATGGACTTTGATAGCTCGATAGGTACACAATTTATCTTTTGGTTTGAGGAGATGGTTGATAAATGTGTGAGACTTGGATTTCTATTTAAGTGAGAGTTGATTAATAGGTATCATGATGGTTTCATGGATGTCCATGTACATTTGAGAATTTGTATGACATGATCATGTATGTGGTCAAGATAGGTTATGGTATTGATTGATTCATAGTTATAATTGGTGGTATCGTTCTATATTAGGAGGTTGTTCTTATCTCTTAGATGGTTGTTTGGTTTCTTGACTATGATTACATGAATATGGATTTGTTTGAAAAATTAAATATGTAGGTGATCTAGTGTTTGATTCTTGAGGTCTAGAGGTTATCTTATTTATTATTTCAATTGACAAGTTATTGATGTGATATGGATTTTGCATGTTGCATTAGTTCGGGATCTACTGGTTATGTATTTTTATTGAGTTTCTATGTATTTTTTGCAATGAAATGACTCAAATGTGGATTATCTATATCCACAAGTAATTTTAATTTTGATGTAAATTTAGTTAGTTGGCCTTATCTATGGTCATTTTTGCATTGGCATCTTATATTGAAATAAGAGGATGGATGATTAGAGTTCCTAAATAATTGGTTATTGGGAATTGTATCAATTTTATCATGATGTCATGGATAGATTATTTACATGGTTTAGTGGGATTTTTCTAGTTATGTGGATTCATCACTTGGTGATGGATGATATTTTGTAGAGGTTCTCAATATCATATAAAACTCTTGGATCATGATTCTTGTATTTAATTAGAGTACAGAACATCTCGAGTTCTATTGATAGGATATGGTTATCTTCATGTGATTGGACATGTTGACATCTTAGTTAGTCATGGAGGACTCTTGGATTCTTTGGTGAAGTGTTATTTTATGATTTTTAAGTTTTGATAGGTGGTCCTTAGTTGAGAGGGTGTTTGATATTGTGTATTTTTACTCTAGATACTAGTTAGATTTTTAACATGATACAAGTGCTCTTGGGAGGGATATATTCATTAGATCATGTGAATTCCTAGGAGGAGATACTGAATCATGATTTCATGATGATGCATGTTCACCTTGGCTTTCATTTTCTTCCATAGATGGTATGTTGGAGGATGATAGAATTTCTTACTTGATATGGTGGTCATATTGGATGTTATTTCAAGTATCTTTATGGATAATGGGAGAATGTTGGAGATTCATCTAGTTTCATGGATGGATATTTCATTTTTTTAAAGTGATCTCGACTTAAGTTTAGATGTTAAGAGGTTCAGATAGGCCTCAGACTTTTACAATTATTCAATTTTCTTATACACATGGTCAAGTGCAAGGAAAATCAAGTGAACCTGATGCTTCACTTTTATTTGGTGAACTTTAGATGGAGGTTAGATTCCAACAAAAAACCTTATGTGGAAAGAAGTGAAGTGAGTAGAATCTTCATTTTTAAATAGGCCAGTTTGGATGGGTATCAAGATCCTATAGAAATCTTGAATAGACAAATTTTTTGACTTGAACCAGACACAAAAAATGATCATCAAAACTAGACATTAGATTGGTTATAAGTCAAGGTCCTTCAAAAAAGGACTTACAACTTATTTCTTAATTTTTTCTCCTTTCTTGGGGACTTTCATCCAATCTGGAACTTAGGGGGAAATCCAAGGGAACCAAACTTGGTCTAGTTGGATAGGTAAAAGACGCAAGCCAAAATTTGATTAGTTTTAACTCATTTTAACAAACCTTTTGAATATTTTCTTTCCCTCTTGAGCAATACTTCAACACAAGGACCCAACTTATAAGATATCTTAGATTAGTTTTCAACAATGATCACAATAAGATGAAATGTACACTTATAGAGCAAAAATGAGACACATCAAAATAGGGAACAAAAGGATCACAATAATATCTTAAGATAATTATCATACAATGAGTACAAAAAGGGTCTCAAAATAAATGGGCCTTATGCTTACCATTGAATGAAGTTCCAAATCACCTAAACGATACACTAGGATCTATAATGTGGTATATTAAACACATGTTTTCTACTTTTTAATGTATTCTATTGGACAAATAGATCCATCCCTGTAAAGAATGGAAACATGTTGAATGTGAACACTGAAAGATCACTCCATAATATACCAAAAGTAGACTTTCATAGTCCTATGAAATGAAAAATTTGTTTCTCTAGTATACACTATTCTAGTAAAATTTATTATTCTTGCTATTAGGTGAACTAAAAGCTACACAAGAGTAGATCTGACCCTTGACTTATTTTTGTGTTAAGAACTTATCTAGACACTTCTCATCAACTAGACATGACTTATGTGTTATTCTAAGAGATCAAATTCATTGGGTGATTAGGATTACTTCAAAAACTAGACACTTAAAGATTCACCAATACAATAAACAAAATAGAATTATCATTTTATAGAAATTAGTTTAGCAAATACAAGCACCTCAAGAGAGATTACTACAATTTAGATAATGTAGCTCTAATTTTAAGTGTAATTTTTTAGCACAAGCTCAACAATATACTACTTGTGGAGAAAAGATTTATTCAATGATAACATGATTTACAAACAAGGTCCCATCAAGCATGCCAAAACTTATTAGGTTTCTATTTAACTATCCACATACTCTGAGGAATCTTCTTGGTGGAGTAAGTCCAGTTAGACACGGGCAAGGGGTGATCTCTTAGGGTGAGGATGGGTCTTCCATTGAGAGCATGAACCCACTTGATCTACAAATAGGGTCAAGAAGCTGAAGGGATCTTAATGAAGTGTTTCTAGTTTAGTGACCTAATCACTAGTATTAGTGAGATAGTGTGTCTATTTTCTAATCCTTACAAACATCAATAATGGAAACCTATAGGTCAATAGTCTTCTTAGGCTCAATATTTTTTTGGAGAAGGCTAATTTGTTTGTTGATTTACTCTTCAAATCTAGCGATTATCTACTCCTATTATAAAAATGTCAAAGGAAATGGTAGAAAGAGTTCAAGGTTTAAAAAAGACGTAAGTCTATAGAGAAAAAAACAAAATTTAGACAAGTACAAAAAAATAAGTGATCAATAACCCTCCCTTCAATGTTCCAACTTCTTTTTGAGTTCAAACATTTAGTGTTGTCAATACTCAACCAATATTTATAATTTAGTCAACAAGCACAAACTTACTCTTTCACATGAAATTGAAAATAAAATATGCACAATGCATTTGTACATTTGTATCAAGCATGAACACAACTATCAGATCATAAGTAGGTACCAATCATTAGAACACTTCAAGTTCAGGGGCTTTCTTCAAGACACGCTTTTAAACAACAAAGACATAAAGATGATTGTTTTAATTGGTGAGTCAAAGATATATATACAAGTGAGAAGAACTCATATTTATATATTATGGTGATTCACCAAATCATGCCACTTGTACATTGATCAAGACAACAAAATTGATAGGAAGGCTAGAGATAAGATAGTGGGAGGGACATACTTCAATGATCAAAGATCAAATTGATGATCAACTACAAATAAATAAGAATGGAGCATGCAAATTATGAATGAAATTGCAATATCTAGTAATCATTACACTCATTATTTACTTGGCAAGGATGTCATTCCCCCAATTGTGCTATGTACCTAAACAATATAAATAATGTTTTTGGAGGGATCTTGTAGAGTCCATAACTCATTAATAATTGAGTGTTGTCATGGTAAAATGTTCCCCAACATGAATAGAAATGATTTTTCCTTTAGCAATGAGCGTTGAACTTCTATACTAGAAGAATGTCAACCAACTAGAAGAGATTATAGAGCATGTGGTAGAGAAATATCATTGAATGGGTCAAGAACATGCTACCAATATAATCTATTTGAAATAAGTTCATGTGAGTAATCTACAATTTTGGAGACATGTGACTAGTGGGACCCATGCCAATGTCAAACTCGCTTTGAAAGGACAAACCCACATCATTAGATTTGAAATGGAATACAAGTTTTTCTCCATTGAAAGCTCTTATAACTCTCAAAACTTCTACTTTGCCTATAGAAACCCACTTAAACACAAACAAATATGTGCAAATCCACTTTTGAAAATTTTACAGAAGCCTAGTGGAAGGTAAAGTTCACCAAATTATTGAACTTTATTTGAGAGAGGAGCACTAAATGTATTAGAGAAATATCTTTTTTATGCCCACGCAATGTGAATAGCCAACATATTATGACCACTCTATCAATTGCTTACCCAAAAAACTACTCTCCAATAAATAATCAACACATTAACCACAACGTATCAACTCTTTAAACCTTTTTCTTTTACACTAATGAACTTGGTTCTCTTTACTCTCTACCTGATTCATATTGGCTATGGTGGTTTAACCTAAAAACTTGCAGGCTAAGTGTAGGATCACTCTTTGATGTATAGGATTTATTTCAATGTAAAACCAAAAGAAACTTTGAATGCCATATTGTGAAGCACTGTGATCAGGGACCACCCATCAAAATGGAGCACGGAAAACGTGGGCATTGGAGATTTGGTGGAATGATAATGGATCAGTCTACCACTTTTTGGATGGATAAAAAGACAGAAAATAAAAGATGATTATCAAATGGCCCATCGCATCATTGTACTGCTGCTGAATTTGCGCCATACTTAAATCACCGCCTTACAATATATATTTATTCAATGCCTTGTACATCATAATTCATTAAATAATTCAACAACTTGATGTTGGGATTTTGTCCTGGACGGCGCTTTAACAGTTGAAGATGTCTTGAGAAACATGAAAAGCCATTAAAATTTGAAAGCAATGAAAAGTATTCATTAAGAAAGTGTTGTTTGAGGTTTCTGTATGAAAGTAGGACTTGTTCACAGTGTAGAGTGATTCATCTCAACGAAAATGGTTTACGATTTGTACGACAATGGTGGGGAATTTAGATAAAACGTCACTATCCATTAATTTAGTCTGCCCCACATTTGGCATTGTATACGGGAAAAGGCAACCCATGAAAGTTCACTTTAGTTTGCTTCAGTCTTCATAAGGAATATTTTGTTTGTTTTTTTATCAGTACATCATTAAATAACTTTCCTTAAATAACTCTCACAAAATAAATTCTTTCCATTATAATCGAGTAAGGACTTTTTTGCTGCCGATCCGTGGGTCCCATAGGCTGTTTGGCCTCAAGGACGTTATTAAAAATCTTCATTCATTCATTCATTCCATTTTAATTGATATTCGATTGTATATTAAAACCACAACCCAACAATTACTTGATCTCCCTTTCCTTCTGAATTTTGAATCTTCTACTATGTATTTTTATCAAGTAATCAACACTTTTCGATATTCTCTCTTCCTCGAATAAGTTGTATAAAGTGTCCACATTTAGAATCTCAATATAATTGACCCGAATATCCATATAGGCTGGACATTTCATGATGAAATGCCACTCTGTCTCTACAAGCCCTAAAGAACAAAACTTGCATATCCTATCAACCCATTCTTCTTTAGGTGTCGTCCATCTACTGGTTTCACATCTCAATTGGTGTGAACTAGTTCTTAGCTGAATTGAAGTCTAATATAAATGTCAACTATCTAATTTGGATGTAATCCAATACTTAGGTATCAACTTCAAGATAATTTTGATGAGGCATTGGACTTAGGGAAACTTTAATGCATGTATCGGACTTGTGGGCATCTCGATAGCTTATTAAGGGTTAAGACTTTTGCGTGTCCTCTGATAAAAATGCTAAGCTTTTGTCGGTTGTATTTTTATGTGTTGTATCCGAATGAGATTGGATAGGGTTGGAGAATGTTCCAATGGTTTTGGGAATCCTAACTCTTCCCCATGCCTCTTTTTCGGTGGTAACCATGGTGTTCTTAATCTCGGTGTTTTTAGGTCTTCTACTTGTGTCGCTGTGCTTGTGCATTAGGGTGTGTGTAAGTATGTCATCACATGTTATGACATCTTTTGCATGTATTATTGTTGAGTGGTTTGCTCAATGCCACTTTCTTTTGAAAACAAATAATGGTATGTGTTTGTCCATTAACGTCCTAGGTGTGCGGCTAGGGATGTTACATATATCTTTCTTCTTCATAAAGATCATAGGTACACCCTAAGGGTATATACTATGACACATGTTCTCCTTCTTCAATAGTTATTCTTAAGATTTCTAAGCTCATGAGTGGTCATCCTATATGGTTCTCATGAAATTAGCTCAACCCATAGACCAATGTCAACATGGAAGTCTAAGTTTCACCTAGATTACATATAATGTATCACACTTTAAAACGCATAAACATACTTCTACAATATGGGATGATCATCAAAGGTAGACTTGGGTACCTCACTCTTTAACCAATCACTTGTTAGTGTAAATAGGGGTTTTTTATATCTTGTTAGCTAATCTCCTTTTCTAGGTTAGACCTATTCACACTTTGTTTAAGTTTACTTAGAGCTTATTCTCTCTTTTTCCTCACTTCATAGGGATTTTACACATGTCCTCATACTTGTCCCAACTGTTATAATATGTGTTCCATTCTTGGAGGGTTAGTCAATTTTTTACTCCTACCTTCCTTCCTTTGTTTTCTACTTATACAAGGAGCCCCATTGTATCAAAGGTGTATCATGGAGCCAAATATATATTGTAACTAAGTCTAGAAGGTCCAAGTTAGCTAAGATAACATGTCATTTAAAAAAAATTAAAAAAAAAAAAATTGAGCTTGTATTTTATTGTACTATACAAAATCCATTCAAATCTATACCTATATTTGAAAAAAAAGGCTTTTTTATAGAGTGGACTATCAACTTAGTCATTCTCTACAAAATTAGTTCATAGTCTTTTTTGTGCATGTTTTTGGGCATATAATATTTTTTTTGGCAATTTATTATGGTAATTTATAGATCTACATGACTTCCTTTGACTCGTTCAACATTTAGGGCTTAACCTTAAATCTCTATGATTACCGTGATCATCATGTTTCCCTTAGTTGTAACAACCCAATTCCATGACTAAATATGCCTCCTTTGTAGGTAGCAACACTAGCTGCAACTTCATTAGTCAAGTCATCCCTTCCATCATCAGCCTTGTTTGATGTTTGCATTTACAAGTGGTAGTGCTTCTATTGGTACAACTACTCCTACAACCTTTACTCCCAAGACACACCTTATTATAGCTCCCATAGCCTCCAAACCCTAGCATCACTATATATTGACCCACAACCAATGAGATTGGTATTCCTACTACCAATCATGCCACTAGGCCTTTCCACCACCATGACCACCTGCCACTTCTATGAGTGATGCACTTCAAGCACCATTAATCAACCTCCTCCTTGGTGGTTCCACTAACCATATACTCTATCTATTTATGTAACATTTTATTTCTAAACTCTAGCATTTTCTACTAGGTATAAACCACCTCTTCTTTTGTCACAGTGTGAAAATGGTTCAAGGAGACCTTTGAGCATAATTCAAAGACCTCATCGTGGGCTACACCATTGTACTTTGATCATGTGCAAAATTTAGAGATTTTCATCGTTATTCCTACATCTTCCTATTTAGAATGGGAAGATATCTTGCACACATCTATGGTGTTGTGTCTTCACAAGGGGAGAAATATTGTTCAATTATCATGGATCATCTTCAACATCTAGTGTCAATCATATACTATCATTATAAGAGGCAACTTGAGGAGAGGCTACGTGGTTTCTCTTGTCATCTCAATTTTGGGAGGGAGTATTTCCTAGCATAGGGATCTTTCCCTCACACCTTTTAGAAGGGTCATATAGACCTTCTTTGTTTTCTCCCACATAGAAATTCTTTGTTTTCTCTCATATGGGAGTAACATTTATTATATTATGTGATATAATCAGTCCTTGAGGGATCGTGAAAAGTCCTTTCTTTTTCACTTGTAAATTTTATCATGCTTTTTTTCTCTTTAGAAGAGGAGTTTTATTTCCTACTAGGTTTTCTCCCTTACTCTATTTATAAGAAATTTGTATATGGTTACTAGCCAAGTTGTCAAGACCCTCCATCATTGCATTCATTTCTCTCTAATTTTAATTTAAGGGGGGATGTTAGTGTAAATAAGGTCTTTATATATCTAGTTACCTAATCTCCTTTTCTAGGTTAGACCTATTTACACTTTTTTGAAGTTTACTTATAGGTTGATCTCTCTTTTGTCTCTCTTCATAGGGACTTTACACATGTCCTCACACTTTTTCAAGTGTTCAAACATGTTTTTATTCCTGGAGGGTTGGTCATTTCTCTACTCCTACATTCCTTCCTCCTCCTTGTCTTACTTATAAAAGGAGCATCATTGTATATTTCTCATTCACTTTTTATGATAGATATCATTAGCTTATTGTGCTCATATTTTATTTTTGAAATTTATCATTGGATTTTGTATTTAAATATTGGTTGTTCCAATATCACTCATTATAATAGAAAATATAAAACATTCCTTCCACATACTCCACTTCAATTGCATGGCAGAGATCATGTGAAAAGAGGTTGATCTTTGAACCCCTGCTATTATGACACGATAATGAATTTATTTTTTATGAAAATATATTAACTTGTGGTGGAAATTGGTTGTGTCTTGATGAGTATCAAGCCAATCCATAACAATAATAATCTTGTAAGATCCCAAATAGATCGAATTCCATACCTAGCAGAATATTGTAGGATCTTAAGGTTTGATACATAATTCAACTTTGATATTGAAGGATTATAAACACAACACACAAAAACTAACAAGGGAGTATGTGGCCATATTGGCATCTATGGCTAGCTCAACTTTCCAAATAACATCCTACTTAGAATCTACTATCCTACATTACTCCACTAAAGAATATGCAAAAAAGGATTCTAAATCTTCTACATCAGAAATCATTGAAACAATTAAATCATTTAACATGCATGTAGCCTCTATGACTATAGTGTAGTTCTTAGTATAATAATTCATAAATGTGGCATACAATCTATGAGAAATACCAATATATCCCTCTATCTAATCTTAAATAGATACTCTCTAACCACTTATTTTTATACCTTGATGGTACTCCCATACAAGGTATCCAAATATACCACACACAAATCAAGATCCTTTTAGTTGACCCTATGTTGGTTGAAGCATACTAGACTATCAAAAACTAGACCAACTAGAGCTAGTGTTAGAAAATGGTTTTGTACACCTTGCACACAAAGAATTATTTTAATTATGTAAAATAAATATTTTTTGTGGTGCATATTTAGGAGATGTATCTATCCACGTTAAATATTTATTTGGGTCCACTTATAAAGTTGTATGTAACATTGGTTAGATGTTTTATGTGTGAGTTGCACATTAGAAAAAATATTTAATATTGAAAAAACTTAGTACCAAAAAGTAAATGCTAGGATCAATAGTTCTATGCACTCATGGTTTTGAGACACATTATTTCACCTATATTACTTGGTTGTTTTATGTGGGCTTGAATCTATAATACCAAACACATATTTAGTGGTTGGGATTGGTTATCATAATCTTTGATCTTTGTTGTCATTCATATTGATCTCTCTTGTAGAGTGCATATGTGAAGCATGCTATGGATGTGTGGTTGCATGGTTACCTATTATGCTTAGACACATGGAGGATGCATTGGAGGAATTTGAATTTTCAGAAGTATTCATGAAGATTTTGTAAGTGTATTGTAATATTTTATTGTTAAATAATACATCGAGTGTGGACACTTTTCAAGGTTGGGGTTTACATTCTTGAGGGATTTCCTAGGGTATATCTTGTGTAATCATGTGGTCTAAATTTTATCCTTACATTATAGTTATGTTATAGGTTGTATGCATGATTTTCTCTCATAAGGTTATGTAGAAAATGGTTTGATCAACCTGTTAATTTCTTAACAAGTGGTGTCAAAGACATGGTTTTGGTTGAGGGAGGTGACAAATCCCTATTTTTATTTAACATTTATTTGAGAAAATTTAATGAAAATTTGAAACTATGGAAATGCTAGAGAAATTTTAGATATTTAAGGTATACGATGTGTTATGTAGTTCCTTGGGTTGTTAAATAGACCTAGGGTTTAATGGATATTTGCAAGTGATTTTTATATTTGGATTCTTTTTGTAAGATTGTTGGTGGTGATCTTCTACTAGATACCTCACAAGAAAAAAAAATTAACCATTGAGTCTAGAAGGACCAAAAACCTATATTTTCATCTATAACCTGACTATATTTTGTAACAAAAAAATTCAATCATTTTTGGAGCCCTAGAGGAATCTGTTATGCCTTGCATAACCACCCCATCTTTTGCCTTGGTCAAAATGGGTCCCCCTTTGTTAATTTTGTACTTAGTTGTTTTTGAAACAAAGTTTGGAATCTAGTTTTGCCAATACTTTGTTTTTCTTTGGTTTCTCTGTCGGAATCAGAACCAGAACTGAATCGGGTTCTGAAAGTTCTTTTGAAACTTGTTTTGGTTTCCATCCCAATGGTCTTTTCTTTATGTCTTTTTGTTTTGTATTTAGCGGACTCGGAGTCGGAGTGGGGGTTAACTTAGTCTTTACCGAAGATTGCAAAATCATAATTAACTCCGCCCCCGCCTTCACTATTTTGACTTTTGGTTTTGGTCTTTGTCTTTTTTGTTTAGTTTTGTTATGTCGGTCTTTGTTTTACTTTTTGTCTTTGTTTTTGTGTTATGTTTAGTTGGCGGACCCGGAACCGGAATTGGAACGAAGTTTGGAAATTTCTCAAAAAGTTTCGAATCAGTTTCTATTTTAGTTCCACCCCCGCCGATTGCCTGGATCATTGACTTTTTGACTGAAGTCGCACTGTTGTGAAGTGTTGGTTCACTTTCAGTTCTGACTCCGCCTTAACTGCGTGTTAATGCATTAATGACAGTTGGTCATGTAGGTAGAAATCTTCATGTTTATCTTCATATAAGGGTTAAACCAGTCATTATTATCATTATTAGAAGATTGAAGAGCACGAAAGAGCAGCGGCAGAGTTCATTCGAGTGAAAAGATTGAAAGAGTAGAGGATTGTTGCAAACGGATCAGTTCAGAAGGTTAGTTGGGTTGTTGTGTTTCAAGGTAGGTTTTCTTATTGTTGTTCTTCGTTTTGTTTACTGTTGTGTGTTTTGTATATATGTTTGCCCATACTTTGAATCGCATTGTTGTTATCGTTTCATTTTAAACATTCATGATTCTTGGCGTGCTGGTTTGAATGGGTCTTTTATATTGTTGGTCGGGTTGTTTCTTTGTTTCTGTTTGTTTTTATTGTTAGTTCTTTCTATTTTTAGGGCACCGTCGCTTTCACGTTTTAATCGTGATGGCGTCGTGTTGTTTTGGATTTGCAGTGAATTAGATTAGGTTTAGGTTTTAAATGGTGATTAGTTAGATTAGAAGTTACAGTGAGGTAGATTAGAGATTTACAGTGAGTTAGGGTAAATTGATTCATCATTTTTTTTTTACTTAGGGTTTTTTTGCGTTTGGTCTGGTAAAAATGGCAAGGTTTAAAATCTGTGCCCTAGTTTTTATCAGGTTTGTTAGATTAGGGTTTCGTTGGTCTCTGTAATCACTTTAAATGATTAAAAAAATGATTTATTAGGATTTAGTCATTCCCCATGGTCATATGAATGTAGTGTTTTTAAAGCCCCTTTTTGTTTTAAAGCGACCTCGGTTTTAATCACGAAGTTATATGTTAAAACAAAATCGTTGATGATGTCATGTTCAACCTAGGCGGAGACGGGATCGGAATCAATCTTGAACTTAAGAATTTCGTTTTACAAAAGTTATTGATTCCATTCTCATCCTGTTTCTGGGTCCGTGTATAGCAAGAAGTCTTCTTTGGAAATCATGGTCAACCTCGGCGGAGATGGGATCGAAATCGATCTTGGACTTGAAAGTTTTGTTTTGCAAAAGGTATCGATTCCATGTTTCATCCCGTGTCCTGCTCCGCACATAATGGGAAAGTCTTTCTTCAAAGTAACGATGACCAAATCGGAGGCAGAGGCAGAATGGAAATAGAATATAAAAAAATGAAAATTCGAAAAAAACCAAATCCATTTTTCATTCCGATCCCGATTTCGATAACCTCCCTGACTCCAACTCCAAGCCCATTTATTATTAGTGACATTTCTGTATCGGTTCTTGCTCCGAGTCTGGCACTATTGTGAAAAGAGATTGTTTTAGGTTGTGGTTCCGCCTCAGGTGCATATATGAAAGGTATGGTTTTAAATTATGTTTTATGATAATATCTAAAGATCTAATTAAAGGTTTTGCTTGCAGGAAAGTTGAAAGATGTCAGGAACATCAGGGGAAGCTGCTTTGAGAAATCAACCTACAGAAACATCAAAAGTAGCATCGAAACCAAAGAAGTTAAAGCTAGAACAACTGCCTTATACATTAAGGTATAATCACAAGAGTCTGGTTGTGAAGATGAGCAAGGTGGAATCAGATTGGTCTGATATCACTGACACCAATTTAGGTCAATACAATTTTGAGGAATGGTATTCAGAAGCGTTTGACAAGGATATTACATTGACTACAGAAAGAATTGTCAGCTCTGGGTTAGCTCATATCACCTTATTTCCTATATCTGTCCAGTGCCCGGAGTTAATCATGACAGTAGCTAGTGCTTACAATCCTGCTACAAGATTATGCATGGATTCACAAGACAATGTGATTATTAATCTCACTCCTCAAGCATTTTAGACTATATTTGATGTTCCAGATCCAAAGAGCTTGGTGCAATTAAATGAGGTGGAGGCCTTGGAGCAATATAGTAAGCATAAGGGAATGAATAAATCTCACTTGAACAAGAAGTGGTTGAGGACAGAAAAGAAATCTCTAAGTAAACTTGCAGATCAGCCAAAGAGGGCAGATTTCTATGAGGAGATAGCAAGGTTGATTGTGATGTTGTCTAGGGTGTTTGGAAAGAGAGATGCATTTTGCTTTAAGGAGTGGATGTTTCCTTTTATTCAGACTATTTTGAAAGGAGAACAACAGTTTGATTGGAAAATGATTGTTTCTGATGCCATACATGATCAATTAACCAGGATTAGAGAAACCAAGTGTTTCTTCATGACTTCTTACATTGTTTATGCAACTGCAAGAGTGGGTGTAATGGGAGCCTTGGATGGAAAAAAGAAGGTATGGGAGCACTATGATCAATTATCTCTTTAGGTTGCTGAGACTCATTTTAAAAGAGTCAATGATGCATTTTTATATGTGACCATCAATCAATTGAATGGAGATGCAGGATATAGGTTAAGTCAAGAAGCTATGGCATTCATTGCTGAATGGGGAAGTTGGTATATCCAATACCCTAAATTTACATACTTCAGGTTATTTGGTTTTGAAGGCCACCCAAATTTACTTCCAAGGTGTTGCAGTAACAGGATGGTGCTAATGGAATTTGTATATCAAGCCATTGGAGTTAATGCTCGGTTCGGGATTAAGCATAAAACTTGATGCCATAAATTTCCCATGAAATTGGGTGAATATAGCTGTCAACACTTGAAGGGAGCAAAGGTGATCTGTAATGAGTTGATACAATTGAAATTGGGATTGTATACAACTCGTAAGTATTTTGATCCAAAGAAGAAGATGTATGCTTTATTACCTTCAGTGTTCACAAGACATTTTAATTTGTTAGAAGACTTTTGGTGTGATAGGCAAGATGAGTATGACTTGAGAAAGAAGAATTATGAAAGATTATCGGTCTCACTCATGTCAGAGCTTGGTATTAAAGAAAACATTCCTGACACCTTGGTGGATGATGGAATGGTGTTGGATCCATCCTATGAAGCATTGAATATTGGCACCAAGAACTTGGATCCAATTGATTGGGATGCTGAAGAAACAATTGATATCAAGAAGATTGGAAGGATAGTGTTGGATAGAAGTGTGCAATGGTTAGTGCTAAGAACTCAAGCTTCTCAAGGCCCAGTTCTTAAAAAGGGTAAAGGATACAAGAGAATTAAGAGAAAGACACCTCCCAAAGAGCCATTAGAATTTCTTCCTCTGGACATTGAAGAAATAGAACTTGAGGTGGGGGATGAGGGAGAGGAAGCTCAAGAAGGAGATGCTCTAGTGGGATCTGCTGGTTCAACACCTACTTTAGGTGAATCATCCGCCCAAGCCCCACTCACAAGAAAGAAAAGTAAAGAGGTTCAAGAAGGAGCTCTTCATACCATGGCTGAAGCTACTAAAGGAAAAGAAGTGGAGGAAGAATTTGTAGAAGTTGAGACATATTCAGATGAAACTCTGTCAAAAAAGGATTTGCAAGAAAACATGCCTTTAGAGGGGACTATTGAGCAGATTCTAACACAAGAAGAGCAATGGAAAATGTTTGAAGAGGAGAAAAGGAAGTCTGATACAAGGGCTGCAATGGATAGACAAAAGGGAGATGATGGTAGAGAGTTGATGTTAGATAGACTAGTAGAGGTCAAAGAGGAGATAAAAGCTGTTGGGAGAGAGTTAATAAAGGTGAAAAGTATGAAGGAGTTTGCTGCAGTTGAGCTGGATCAGATTAAATTTGAAGATGAGTGGATTGATGGGCCAGAGATGGATACTCTACAGCAAGTCTTCACCAGCTACGATGAGTTCCTAGTAGATCTAGCTTCGCATGCATGATGTTCTCCTTCTTTGCATGTTGCATGCATACATCAGTAACAGTTTTGTGGGGCGCATGACTTCTTTTCTTTTCTTCTATCTTCTATTTTTAGTTAAGACTGAAAGTCCAATGTAAGAACTCAAGATCAAATTGATCTGAGTTTCCAAGAGAGTCTAAATTCCTAAAAGGGTGGAAAGCCTAAAATAGAAGTGAGGTTCGAATTTTTTGTATATCTATAAATACCAGATGGGTATCATATTGTAAAGGTCAGCTAATTGAGAATTGGATTGGCTTACCTAATGCTAGGAGATATAATTTTGTAGTGATTTTACAGAGATACAGTGTACTTGATCTTTTACAATTAATAGAATTACAGGTTTACTCGAAATATGGTGTTTGGAATTAAATTGTTTGTTTGATAAGGCTAATAAGTTATGATCTATCTATATGCAGTGATTGTGCTGAACATAAGAGTTTCTTGAATGATGAAAGTCATTTGAAGGAATCAGATTTAAGGATCATCTTATTAGATTGTCATTGAGTTGAAGTTATTAAAAAGTTTGTTGATCTATAATTTTGATGATGAATGAATGTGTGTTGTTTTGAAACCCTTGAATATTTGTGAAGAGTAATTGTGAAGTTAATTAAGCACCTAAAATGTATGCAGTGGTATAGATTATTCTATAGACTATATCATCTTATGGTTTTATGATCTGTTAGGAAACATTCATTGTTGAAGGTATATGTCCAGATACTAGATAAATTCGATTCATACTTATTGTTTTATCCCTTTGTCCTATCTTTTTCTTTTATTTGAAAACCCCATTGATCTACTAAAGTAGTCGGTAAAAATGAGTCATTGCTTGAACCTTTTGTTACCAGCACAGGCCCCTTGAATATTATAGTTGCATGAACCGATTGAGTGACACCAGACAATTGAGAACCAACTACCAGGACCTTGGGAGTTAGGCTGCTATATGTTGTCTTTCTTTTTCAGGAGAAATAGAGTAGAAATATTCTGTTTTAACATTGTTTGTGTCATCTTCACCATCAACAGAATCTTTATAGGGAATGTTATGTACAAGAATACAAAATCTATACAATCCCTATGAATGTACAATATAATTTTAGAGCCTACAAATGTTGGTAGAACAGTTAAGTTACAATAATTAGGAAAAACATATTTTATTTGTGGTTGTACTTTTAAGTCTAAATTTTTTTTATTAAAAAAATCAAATGTGTAATGTAGGGGCTTGGATGCTAGCCCCTGGTCATATGGGGTAGTGACAAAAACCAAAAATCAAGCTTATACCCTAGCCATGCTAAGGGGCCAGACTCTAGTTTTTCGAGTGAGCAGTGTCACTCAAGAGTTTCCAACGTTCCATTGGCAAAGTACCAAACTGCCAAGTCCAATAGCCACCTCTATTCAACGTTGATGCCATAAAGGAGGAGTTTTTTTCCAAAGACCATACATTTCACAGTTGTAGTACTATATTTTTCACTTAATAGGTTCCTTGAAAATATCTCTCTAAGTACTATACAGTGGTATAGGTTTGGTTTTTAGATTTTACTGTTTATATTAGAATTTGATGCCTAAAGCTAGTATCACTCTAGAATGGTTAAAATTCAAATCTTTCAGATATAGAATTATATTTTAGATTAAGAATAGATTAAGAATATCATTTACAATGTACTACATAGTGGATCAAATGAAATTGTATTTGTTTAAACATTTGTAGGAGCCTAAGATTTAGGGTGTGATTATGTGAGAATCCAAATGAATTGGTGGATGAAAACTTGTAGGATTGCATGTTTTTATATGACCAATATGATAGTATAGTTTTTTATAAAATTTGATTATTCCTAATATAGTTTTACAAATATTTTAAGAGTATAGACTTTAATGGATATATGTACATAGTTTTTCTTTTGGTTTGAGGACATGGTTGATACATGTGCAAGACTTAGATTCTAAGTTCAGTGATATTTGAGTAATAAGTATATCAATGGTCATTATTATGGTTACATGGATGTTCATGTATATTCAAGAATTGGTGTGACATGATCTTATATGTGGTTGATAGTTTGTGGTATTGATTGATTCATGATTAAAGTAATGGTGTGGTTCAGTGTTAGGAGGTTATTCTTATCTCTTGGATGCTTATTTGGCTCCTTGACTATTCTTACTCAATTGTTAATTTTTGAAAAATCAAATCTGCAATGGTGTTTGATTTTTAAGGTCTATCTAGGTTATCTTCTTTGTCATCTCGATTTGCAAGTTATTGATGTGATAGTGATTTTGCATGTTGCATTGGTTTCGGATCTATGGGTTACATATTTTTACGGGTTGTGCACCCATTTATTACAATGGGATTACTCAAATGTGGACTATCTATATCCACAAGTATTTTCACTTTTGATGAAAATTTAGTTACTTAACCTTATATGTGGTCATATGCGCATTGCTATGTTGTATTGGGATAAGAGATGGATGATTATAGTGCCTAGATATTTGGTTATTGGTACTTGCATGTTTGTATAATGATTTAATGGTTGGATTAGTTACATGGTTCAATGGGATATTTTCTAGTGATGGATAATCTTTTGTAGTGGTTTTGGGTGTCATGGAAAACTCTTGGATAATGATTCTTGGATATAATTAGAGTACATTGACATATTAAGTTCTATTGATATTGTTGTGGTTTCTATTTCCAATCATGTGGGTTTTTTCATTGGCAAGAACTTAGAGCATTTTTTATCACTTAGATTTGATGCTTGTGTTCTTTGGATTCGTGCATCTCCACAATGGCTTATTCCTTTTCTTCCAATGGTGTCATTTTAGAGGATGAGAGGAATTCTTGCTTGAAATGGTGGTCATATCAGATGTTATTGCAAGTATCTTGATGGAGCATGAGAGCACATTGGAGATTCATGTGGTTTCATGGATGGTTATGATGATGTATTTCATCAATTGACCCTTATGCAATGTGTGTAAAAAGTGGGAGAATGTTAGGAAAAGGATGTTGTATACCTTGCACAAGAAAAAAGTTATTTTAATTATATAAAATAAATATTTATTTATGATACATCTTTAAGAGATGTGTTTATCCAAGTTAAATTTTATTTAGGTCCACTTGTAAAGTTGTATGTAATATTGGTTAGATATTTTATGTGTGGGTTGCACATTGGAAAAATATTTAATATTGAAAAAAATTAGTACCAAAAAGTAAATATTTAGTGCATATGTGAAGCATGGCATGGGATAGTGGTTGCATGGTTACACATTATACTTGGACACATAAAGATGAATTGGAGGAGCTTGATGTTTTAGAATATTCATGGAGATTTTTTGTGTGTATTGTAATGTTTCTTTGTTGAATAATGCATTAAGTGTGTATGCTTTTGGAGGCTATTCTTTTCCTCTTGAGGGTTTCTCTAGGGCATATCTTGTGGTATGTCTTTGATCCTTGCATTATGGTTATATTTTAAAACTTTTATTCATTCTTTTCTCTCACCAAGTTATGTAGGAAATGGTTTGATCAACCTAGTAATTTCCTAATAGCTAGTGTGTTTTCCTTTGAAAGTTTATCGTAGATATGTTGTAATAAGACACTATGCATTTTTTATTCTCTATGATATCCTTTGGTATTTCATCCTCTAGGATGGCCTCCATCTTTCCCCTATTAAGGTTTAGGGCTCCCAAAGTACCCATGCTACTACTAAGACTATTGAGGGGCCTTAGAAGGAAAAGGTGGAACCTAAACCCTCCTCTAGGTGGGGGCTAAAATCCTTGAGATCTAGTCATTTATTATAAAGGTCTCAATTGTAAGGTTTGTATCATTCATCATAGGATTTTTCTTAGTTATCCTAATAAATATACACCTTATCCATGACAATCCCAATTGTCAAGAGATATCATGAAAATTGATTTTTTTTTTGGGTAATAACAAATGGGGGATATGGGTCCCCTATATGCATTGTATCATGTATAGTAGTGGGTCACAATATCTATAAACTTAGTCTTCTACTAAACCTATTAATGAGAAGCTTATCTTCATGAATATTATCAACATACCATAAAAACTCCAAAAAAAGGTTAGATCCTACTAAGAGAATATTATTTCATGTTATTGAAGACCATAATAGTGGTGATCCATCATTGATAAAAATTCTTGAACAAGTATTGAGCTCTAAATCTCCCAAGTAAGACCCTATATATTAAGGTGGTATCTTTTCTCCTTTTTCCACCACTAGGTGGAAGGGAAACCTCAAAGATAATGTGATGCAGAGTATTCCTTCAAATTTCTCTTGTTAGAGAACAAACTAAAACATCTAGAAAGGCTAAAGAGTCATTCCTCAACCTCTATCCCATCTATAGATCTAGCTAGCATCAATGGTTGCAATCTAAAAAATCGATTGATATGATCTACATCTTAGTTTCCTCCACTATCACCTCTAGAAATTTGTTTTGGTTGTCCTTGATGTCATGTTTTATCATGAACCAACTCCAACACAATATTGTTCTCAAATCTATACTTGGGAGGGATCTTAGAGATTTCCCTATCAACCAAATGAGTGGCCACCTTCTCCTAATATTGTTATAATCTATCAGATCACGAGAAGCCTCTTATCTTTAGGATAACCTATCATCAACTATCATGATCAAATACTATAAATTCCTCAAGATTTATGGTAGAAAGTCAACTAGTTCTTCCTACTTTGTGCAAGAATTGTTGATCACCACTCTAAATATCTAGATTACATTTTGGTAAAACATATGGTCTAGGTTACATTCTCCTACGTAGACATGATACAAGATTCAATAATGACACAAATCCAAAATAGATGGAACAAGTTCCTAAATCTCCCAGTGTTGCAATCATGCTCTAATACTATTTGTAATGCCTAAATTATACCAAGGGAAAATGGGTAAAACACAACTAACAATTTTTTGTATTGATAAATTTATTAATCAATGATGTAATGTATGGTTACATATAAGTGTAGTCATCATGCATGAATACACCCAACAAGCATGGAAGATACATGTAGGTAACATACAAGAAGAGAGATGGGACCATCTTCATCTAGGAAGAGTGGATTATATCTTGAATCCTTGATGTAGCATAACTATACATAAAAGAAGAATACTAACTAAAGAATAACATCTAGACATAAGTGATACAAAAAAGAATAGAATGTTAAGATACACAACCATAAAAAAGTAAATAGGTAGTGGAGATAAGACCTATTCAACAAGATTGTACTAAACCAAGAAGAAAGAAACTCACTAGAGAAGAAATAATGAAGCGGTGAAAATAGAACCAAGTGGGAGGGAATCATAAGATTTGGGGGCAAGGAATTTTATTTCATCCATGTCTAATTGATAAATCAATGGGGTCCACTGAAGTGGTTGGATAGTCTGGTCCAATTAAGGAATAAGTGTGTGTGTGCACGCACACACACACACACATAGGTAAAGTTCATCAAGACATTGAACTTTATTTGAGAGAGGAACATTAAATGTATTAGAGAAATCTTGTTTATACTCACCTAACGTAAATAGTCAACATATTACGATTATCATATGAATTGTTTACATAAAGAATTTCTCTCCAATAAATAATCAACATATTAACCACAGCGTATCAGCTCTTTAAATCTTTTCTTTTATACTAATGACCTTGGTTTTCTTTAAGATTTTACTCCCTACTTGATCTATCTAAATTGGCTATGATTGACCACTCTTTGATGTGTAGGGTTTATTCCAATGTAAAACCAAAAAAAATGTGAATGTCATATTGTGAAGCACTGTGACCAGAGACCACCCATCAAAATGGAGCACGGAAGGCGTGGGCATTGAAAATTTTGTATAATGATAATAGATCAATCTACTACTTTTTGGATGGATAAAAAGATAGAAAATAAAATAAGATTTTCAAAGGGCCCATTGCATCATTGTACTGCTGCTGAAAATGCGCCATACTTAAATAACCACTGCCTTACAATATTTATTCAGCGCCTTGTCGGTACACATGATAATTCATTAAATAATTCCACAATTTGATGTTGGGATTTTGTCCTGGACGGCGCTTCACCAGTTGAAAATGTCTTGAGAAACATGAAAAGCCATTCAAATTTGAAAGAAAATGAAAAGTATACGTTAAGAAAGTGCTGTTTGAGGTTTCTGTATGAAAATAAGACTTGTTTACAGTGTTATTGATTTCTTTGTCATTATTTGAAAATAATTTATATTGTGAGAGTTATTTAAGGAAAGGTATTTAAAGACGTTATTTTAGTTATCTATTTATTCATTTTTATAGTAATATAAGAATTTGTTTTAGTCTTAGTTTGCATCGTGTATTATTTTATTCATGATATTTGCACCCAACATCTTGTTTGTCTAATTTATTCATGATATTTGTATCCAAGATCCATACTTTCCTCTATACATAGCAAACTTTAAAAGGTGTTTCATCATTTTTAGATACAAGTATACTCAATAAAAACTAAGATTTAACAACAAACAAGAGCTCTCAACATAATCACACATGTCAAATGTGGTCATGTTGGGTGTGGTGGATCGTAGGTAGAATCAAATCCTAACACTCAAAAGGTTCATATTTCATTCATCTTTAGTCTCTAATCATCAATCCAAGTCTAGATTCTAGTTTCCAAATATGTGTTGTGTCACAATAGCCAACATTGACATCATACCAATTTCTAGGTGAGTCATATTCCTTCTCATTTTTATTATCATTTCTATATTTATTTATCTCATCATTTCATATCTCTTATAAACTAAATTGTAGTCTAGTTATTTTGATCAAATTATCTTCCCTTATTAGAATTACTAAATTAATTGAAGGGTTTATTTCTCTACATTTTATTGAAACTATATAATCTTGTAGGTCACCTAGGATTTCACCATAAGCATCCTTCATATTTTTATTTGAAAATTGAGCTCTTCTAATTATATCCATTTAATAAATAGATTAAAAATACTACTTCATATATATCCATCTTCTTAATCATTATGGATGTGCAAAACTCACATAATGATGATTCCATTCATTTATACATGAACCATCATGATAATACATCTAGTGACTTAATTGTAAATAATTGCATATTCATGATTATATTCATTTTGATGCCTCTTTTTCCTCCCTAGTTAGGTGTATGTTTCTCATGATGCACATATGTGATAAATTGTATCATGGATTAATTTATGTATTGTTTACATAGACACACTTTCTAATAGATTTATATTTAGTACATATATAATTGATTGTAAAATGATATGTTTATTGATGTTTATTTTTTTGATATTTATAAAGCAAATATAATGATTTTCTTTCTTTTATTAAATATAGGTTAATTACATAAATTTAATTAAATAATAATCAATTAATTTAGATTATAGAGTTGAGATTAGTATTAAAAACAATCATGATTATTGCATAATTAAAATTAATTAAATGTGATACTTAGGTCACTAATCGATAAAGAAAACGTGGTGTATCAAATGTTAGGAACCAATTTTCTAATGCTATATATTTTTAGAGTTGAATCAAACAAAGACCTCTACTTTTCTAAACAAATTATTCTTCTCCCTATTTCATCTACATGTATGTAGCAGCTATCTTTATCTATGTGGTCTTGAATATGATCTTAGACCTAAACTAATGCTTATGAATATGATATGGAAGAGTATTATCTCTCAAGATTTGTTCACATCAATTTCTAATGTTTACATCCAATGTTCACAAATACCTTTAGAGAATCTCTTGGATGGTGAAGGTCATGTTCTATTTGATCAAACCACTAACAAAATAGCTATATGGCTTTGAGCAAAAGTTTCAAAGATAATAATCAATTGTGCATCGAGCTCGAGATGATTTGCTCCAATATATACAACTAAAATGTTATCATAAATGCTCTAGGATAAAACCTTGGCATGCTCCTTAATAACTCCCAGATGATTTCAAATGAGTGATTGAATGTCCTTAAATTTATAAGAACTAAGCACACAAATGGATACAATGTGTGTTAAGTCAACTTATAGTAGCCAATGAAGTGGTTCACAAGAAGGGAATTTTAATTTTGAATTTTAACATTTCAAGGTTCAAATGGTAATTGAGGAAGTGACCTATTTAAAGTTTGCACATGTGAATTTGATCAAGGGTGAAAAATAATTTATCTAGGGATCATTGATGATTATTTAGGAATAAAGGATGGAAGGGATCACTTGAGATATGAGATATTTTCAGCTAATTTTATATTGGATTATTCTACTTCTTAGTTAATCATTGTATTTATAATGTTCTAATCAAAGTCGGCCAAAAACATAAGGGAAAATGGTATGGATGTGCAATTTTAACCAATACATTCTCCCCACTTTGACATGCTTGTAGAGTATTAGATGAATGCATGTCAACCTCAAACAAGCAGTCAACATATAAATTAAATATTTTTCACCAACAAAAGGACATTGATTCATATAAAGTAATGATTTTTTTTAACTTTATTTTGTCATGAGCACTCCATTGAAGTATGCAAAAGGAAGAAGAGCATTTTTCACACATTATCAAAAAATCATTAATTATGTTCTTTCTTTGAAAATATCATTTTAAGAGTAGTAAAAGTAGATAGGAAAAGGGTAACATATTTTATCTATTCTGTGAAAAGTTATACAAATGCTTTGATTATGCAAAAATAATTCTAACTAATCAAACAATACACCAAAGGAATCAAATCATGTGGAAGAAAGATTCAACTCTATAAATATTTTGATAAAATATTCCCTATTAAAGGTGTGAATGATTGTGAGATTGTTACAACTACAATAACATAAATTGCATACACTATAGGTTTCTTATTATTGTTTTGTGTTTATTTTAGTCCAAGTGCATGTCTATATTTTCAAGATGTTTTGAACCATTATCCATAGATTGGTTCATCCCGAACCATTATCCATAGATTGGTTCATCCCTAATCGTAAATATCCTATTTCCTATATTTTACCATGGTCTTTTCTAGAGCTCCTATGTGTCCATTTCATTTAATTTCTATCCCCTTCCATATCCTAACCCCATCTTTAATTTTACTTTAATCTATATCCCTTTACCCATTTTGCAAACCGTTAAATGTTGTGCCCAAATCCATCCTATCTTAAGTCCCAACATTATCCCTCTCAAATCTTATCTTTTAAATCTTAAAATATATGTGATCCCCCACCATGAGTTAGCCACCCTCAAGCTTAGTGTCTCCTAAAAAAATGAGTTGATTCTCATTCATAGACAATGCCCACAATTTTCTACCTAGTAGGTTAGCCTTGAATTTTTATCCTTCCACCACCAATTTAGTATGCAGTATAATCAATTGATAGGTATTACCACCCACTAAGTTTTTATCCTCAAGATCTCTTAAATATTTATTTAAATCAATTCATATTTGCCTCATTTTTATATAAGGTTGTTCATTTTTTTTTGCTATCTTTATTCAAATACAACACCCCAATATTTCTTCAAATATTATATAAGTGAACTAGCTTCATCCCCAACCTATCAAATATATTTTATTTCACCATTGAATAATATTGCAACAATAGTAGGTGGCTAATTTCTAAGGGTTTTTACTAGGTGAGCCATTTCCTTTTGTGTTTTTTGCTTTGAATTTACTTATTTATCTAATATTTATTTAGTAGCATTTTCATACTTCTCCTTCACACCCATATAATCCATTTTTCATCTTCTTCCCTCTCCATTTCTACTATTGAATCCATAACCTTTATGTATCTCTATTTCCTCTTGGTTTCCCTCAACACCTCCATCAACCCACTTTGATTTTTATAATTTAAAATTAAATTTATTCTATCCTCTCTCGTTGTAACCATTTCCATATCAAACCTTGTTCTAAATGCTTCAGACTTGTGGGTTTCTCATGTCATATTAGTCCGCTTTTAAGTCCCAAAATATTTTTTTGTCTAATCAATCACCTTGTTTCTAAAACATTTCTCTCACCCCACCAAGTTTTTTGTGCTTCCCTTAGATATTTTCATTATCATAAAGGTTTTACATCTTTGTTATTTGATTAAGATTGATTTCATGATATAAAATACTTTAGAGGCCTAATATTTATTAGGATGTTGATATGGAATCTCAAAGAAAATTCCACAGGGGGATTAACTAAGGCATACTCCTCATTAACCACTTATTTTTATAGGGTTTACATTCACAAAGTCAACTTCTATGTCAATTTTAGAGATTTTTTTAGGGTTTCTAAAATAGGTGATATAATTATAGTTCCACTAATAAGTCATGAAAAACTTCTCCCAAAAATTATTGGTGGCTTCTAGATACTAATATGAAATTTTGTATGTCAATTCTATGCCAATCTCTACAAGCCACCTATGATCATACATCAAACTTTTATTACATGATTTTTTATATTTTTATATTTCTCTCTTTCAATTATTAAATAACACAAAGCTAAGTATTCATTTTAACACTTCTTTTGTATTTTATGATTTAATATCTCTTGTGACACTCTTATATGTAATTATTATTCATGCCTATTAGTTTTAGAATCATATCATTCCATTTACTACTTGAAATGATTCCATTTTTCCAAGTTCTATTGTTCATTTCAATCATGTATACTAGGAACTCTTAAATTTGCATGTATTACATACCTTTTGCTACTCCCTAATAATTGTACACTTATGGGGATCTAGGAATCTTATTTAGGAACCTTTTCAACAAGTTTTATAACCCCACTTAACTCTAGGATAAGGTTTTATATTACTAGGAATCAGTATATGTGATGTTTTATATTACTATCAATGTATATTATCTATGAAGTTTTATATTGTCATATATTATCTAATTATGGATTATGAGATGCATATGTTGTGATGCTATATGACTGGATTCACATATGTGGATTTAAATATGTTAGAATATTTTAGTGGGGTAAGTGCACCAAGATGGTTCCCAAAAAGGGGACTTAAGTGGACAGCTTTTCTCTGAAATCGGGAAATACTGACCTTGGATGTGAAATTGAGGATACTTAGACTCAAAATTTTGAGATGGAACAAAAAGAAGGATTCGAGTGCTCCAAGTCTACTTTCTAAACTACTAATTTATTTTGAAAATGATTGAGATTAAGGGGTTCAAATGAGGGACGTACACAAATTGGTGTTGTTTTTGTCAGAAAAACATAACATAACAACTCTTGTACGACCCTCGTACGGTGAACTTTTTTTTTAGTATTTTTAAAATCGCAATGGTCAAAAGTTAGCTAACAGTATGTAGTTGATGCACAATTTTTCTGATAATTTTTTAATGAATATTTGATTTTTTACGAATTTGCGAAGTGGACATATCCTGAAAATAGAATTTTGGCCATGCTACGCCTACAAATTTTGGAAACTAATTGATTTGTTTTTTTTTTTAATTTTTAATTTTGTAGAATGGAGTCTAGTTTCTAAAAATGTAATTTATTTGAAAAATTGATGAACGGTTAATTTATAACGAAAAAAATATCAAACACTGTTTTTTGGCAAAAAAAAGACATACAGATAAAATAAATTATGGATGAAAGACTTAACATTTTCAGAACGTGAAAAAAATTACATCGTTGGATAGCTAAGAGATAACCCAACATTACCCATGTGCTCGATTTTTTCGATATTGAACCACGTGCAATCCTGACAGTGAGCACAAACTCGATTATGAGAAATATGGTGGATTTCTTAAAAACACGTCTCTGGTCGTTGGGAATGCCCTCCAAACCTTTGGGTTGGAATTCCAAGGCAATACCAAGCTTAAAGTTCGGTAATTCTCAAAGCAAGATATAACGCGAGCACGTTATAACGCGCTCTTGTTATAACGCGCGCGCGTTATTTCTCACTTTACATGGTTTTTGCTTCTGCAGGGAACATGTCTATTGAGCCATAATGCACGCGCGTTAAAACGCGCTTGCGTTATTTCTTACTTTATGTTAAATGCTAATATATTTATGTATGCTGATATATTTTTATGTACATGTATGTATGTATGCTTGTATGGATGTAAGACTATATGTACAAATGTATTATGCTTGTATGTATGCATTTATGTATGTCTTTAGACGAAGGGAGAGTTTAGAGAGAGTCTAGAGAGATGGAGAGGGGGTCGAAGTGAGAGTTTAAGAGAGAGGGAGTGGGAGAGAAGGGGTTGGATTGAGGGGGACTTAGCTAGGTAGGGTGGGAGGGATAGAGGGAGGGAGAGAGAGAGAGGGGGGGTCGGAGAGAGAGAATTGATGGAGAGGGAGAGAGAGAGAGGGGGTGGGAGAGAGAGAATTGAGGGAGAGGGAGAGAGAGAGAGACAAAGAGAAAGAGAGGGTTATGTAGGTATGGTGCGAAAGGGAGAGACTTGAGTTGAGAGTGTGAGAGGGAGAGACTTGAGA
>CM021109.1:411985632-412082070 GCA_007115665.2 Sequoiadendron giganteum
GTTTAAGGGTTGAGGGTTGAGGGATTAAGAGGGTATAGGGGTTGAGGGATTAGGGTTTAAGGGTTGAGGGTTGAGGGATTTACATAAATCCTAAAACCTAAACCATCAACCCTAAACCTAATATCCTCAATCTAATACCCTCAACTATATACCCAATATCCTAAACCATAATCCATATACCCCATACACTTAACCTTATACCCTCAACCCTAATCACTTTCCCTCAACCCTCAACCCTATACCCTGTAGAGAGTTTAGGGGAGAGAGAGAGAGAGACCCGAGAGAGGGTGAAATTGGCAACCTAATTTGTCTGTTTGAAAAAATGGGTCCAAGAAATGGGGTCTCTCGGTGATGTAAATCACCGAGAGACCCCATTTCTTGGACCCATTTTTTCAAACAGACCACTACATTTCCAATTTCACTAAATTGGCAACCTAACTTGTCTTGTTTGAAAAAATGGGTCCAATTACATCACCGGGAGACCCCATTTCTTGGACCCATTTTTTCAAACAAGCCAATACATTGCCAATTTCACTAAATTGGCAAGCCGGTGGTCCCACTAGCTTGGCAATTCGGTGAAATTGGCAACCTAATGTGTCTGTTTGAAAAAATGGGTCCAAGAAATCGGGTCTCTCGATGATTTACATCACCGGGAGACCCCATTTCTTGGACCCATTTTTTCAAACAGGCCACTACATTGCCAATTTCACTGAATTGGCAAGCTAGTGGGCCCACTAGCTTGGTACTTCGGTGAAATTGACTCCCTACCAAACTCTCTTTATTTCTCTCTATCTCACCTCTCTTTCACCTCCCTCTCTCTCCCTCCATACCTCTCCCTCCATCTATACTTCCTTATCTACTCTTTATCTCTCATGTATCTCTACCTCTCCTTCCCTCTCTACTTATCTTTTTCTCCTCTTTCCCTCCCAACCTCTCTCTCTCTCCCCAATCCCTCCCTCCCCCTATTTCTCTCTCCCCCTATGAGGGTTGAGAGTGTAAGGTTTAGTGTTTAAGGTATAGGGTTGAGGTTATCGGGTTAATTGTATAGGGAATAAGGTTTAGGGTTTAGGATATTAGGTATAAAGTTGAGGGTATATGGTATAGGGATGATGGATGAGGGTTTAGGGTTTAAGGTATAGGGTTGAGGGTTGAGGGTTGAGGGATAGTGTTTAGGGTTGAGGGTATAAGGTTAAGTGTATAGGGTATATGGATTATGGTTTAGGATATTGGGTATATAGTTGAGGGTAATGGGTTGAGGATATTAGGTTTAGGGTTGATGGTTTAGGTTTTAGGATTTATGTACAAGTTTAAGGGTTGAGGGTTGAGGTATAATGTTCAGGGTTAAGGGTATGAGGTTAAGTGTATATGGTATAGGGATTAGGTTTTAGGTTGTAGGGTTAAGGGTATGAGGTATAGGGTTAAGACTTGAGATTGTAGGGTTTTATGTTTAACATTATTCCTAAACCCTAAACCCTAAACATTATCCTTGAACCCTTAACCCTATAATTAAAAACTAAATCCTACATTAAACCTTGTACTCTAAACCCTCAACCCTAAACCCAATACCCTCAAACCCTATACTGAATATTCTAAACCCTAATCCCTATACTCTATACAGTTAACCCTACACCCCCAACCTTGAACACTATACCTCAACCCTACACCTTCAACCATCATCCTTATACCCTATACCCTCAACCTTATAACCTAAGCACTAAACATCATCCCCCAACCCTATACTTAAACCCTAAACCCTACATTCAACCTTGTACACTAAACCCTAAACCCGAAACCTCAATCTGAAACCCAATACCCTCAACCCTATACCCATTATTCTAAACCTTAATCCCTATACCCTATACACTTAGCCCTATACCCTCAACCCTATACCCATTATTCTAAACCCTAATCCTTATGCCCTATACACTTAGCCTTATACACTTACCTCCACTCTCTCCCACTCTCCCCCACTCTCCCACTCTCTCCCTCTCTCCCTCTTTCTCTATCTCCCACTCTCCACTTCTCCCCTTCTCCCACTCTCTCCCACTCTCCCCCTCTCTCCCTCCCTCCGTATTTCCCACTCTATCTCCCACTCTCTCCCTCTCTCTTTCTCCCACTCTCCCACTCTCCCCTTCTCCACCCCTCTCTATCTTCCACTCTCCCCCTCTCTCCCTCCCACTCTCTCAGAAACCCCTATACTATAAAAAATACACTAAGAAAACTTAATTTAACATAACGCGCTCGCGTTATAACGCGTGCGCATTATAACGCGAGCGCATTATAATGTGAGTGCGTTTTGTAGTTTACTAAAGCGGTAAAAAAATCAATATACCCATGATTTGAAGGCCCACAGTTTGCATATTCCCCTGGTTCTGCGCGTGCTCCGACAAAAAATATATATTTGATGATGTTGTGAAGTGTGCAAGCATCTTTTTCACTTTCCATCACCTTTTCCATGATCTTTTTACCACCTTTGCATGAAATAGCAGAGTCTCGACGTTGAAAGACATATAATATCAATTGAAGTTTGAATTCCATTGAAAAATGATATACAATTGAAGTGTGGAAGGAAACTAGCTTTTGAACAAGTCAAATTGTTGTGGAGTTTGAAGAAAGAAGAAGCTAAGGCTACATAATTGGGTTGAATTCCTCCATTTGAAACTCTGGTTTTTAAGGTATGTGAAGTCTTTACTAATTTTCTTTCATTCTATTATGGCTTTCTTTCATTTTTGTTTGTCATTATAACCTTAGGTTGTCAATGCACATTTTAAATTAGCAAATTATATACACAATTATTTACACTTGCCAATTATAGAAATTCAGAACCATTCACCAAAATTCATCCTTTAAGACCATTCCCAAACCATTCCAAAGCATCAAACATATTCAAAATACCCTGCACAAGGTCAAAAGTTCATTACATAGACCAGTCCTTCAACAATTGATGGGGAGTCTTATCTTTGAAGAGAAATCTTTCTCTTTCCAAGAACTATTCTTTGGTCTTCCTAGGGTATTCCTCTCTACCCTAATCAGGGATCCCTCGTAAACCCCTCTCACCTCATATGACTCTCCACCAATTTCAAATTCTTCACCATTGCTCTCAATTCACCACTAAGCTTCCCTGGGCTCCACACTGACCCAAAGTATCATAACCACTCGAGGGGCTACGAAAGGGTATTCTCACTATCCCCTTGTTGATTTGAATCCTCACTAATCCATCTCATAGGATTATTTCACCTTGTACCCATCGCTTTCTTGAAAAACCCAATTTTAGGCCTTGTAGCCTTTTGCCCAATTAAGCCTCCTAGAACCCGTTTTCTTGGCTTTTTTCAAAAACGGTCTTAACAACCCCCAAATATTTTTATATATTCTTTCTAGTGGTACCATAGGCTTCAATATTTACCAGGTTTTTAGTCCCTTTGGCGTTCATACATAGGACTGTCCTCATACCCCCTATTTTCGAGGGTTTCTAGGGTTCTGGCTCCTTTTTCCAACTTTGAGGGCTTCAATGACCTCCTCAACTCTCCTCCTTGCACACACATGTCTGGAATACATGTTCCAACACTCTGTTGCTCTTTATTGGCACAAACTAGTCCATTTAGCAACTTTCTTTACTGCTGTCCTCTCCAAGCCACTAGCCAAAATGCACTTGCACTCGCCTAGTTCTTGATGAATTCACCATCTCTCATGCAAACCAAGACACCACACACCATATGTACATTGTAAAAAAATTCCCCTACTTGATTCCAAGTTTCCATGGTAGCCTTGCCACGAGAATTCAAGTGGGGATCATTATTTCCAAAAACTGGCATGAACCGGCTATGAGACCAAAAACTCTAAAAACTTGCAAAACAGAAAGCAATTGAACTAAATGGCTAATATAATGCTTCACATAGTAATTAAGTGACACAATTGAAAGACTCAAAGCATTAGACAGGTCCTTTCAATCCATTCTTGACTGGATGAAGGCACAAAAACAAAAATTCAATGAAATTTGCACTCTTCCAACTCACAAATTCCCCTTCCAAAACTCAAAATCGTACAATAGCTTTCCCACATGCTCAATTAGGGTTTTTATGACCTTATATACCTTTCTCCCACATGCTAGGACCCTTGGGTCAGGCTTAGAGCATCATTAATGCCCTTTTCCCACTTTTAGGACAAATTGCCAAGTCTACATGGACTAATTTGCCTAATTTCATCATTCAGGCTTCTCCAAACTTCAAGGCTTTAGACTACCCTAAGTTTGCCTTAACTCACACATCAAAAACACTATTGGGACTTTACATCATATTCCTTATTCCCTTGGTGGTTGGATAGAACCATCAACAATAAAAGACTACTTTTGTACAAGATGATTGTAAGTATTATTTAAATGAAGCCTTCAATGACATATATTTTTCAATTATCTTGAATGGATACATTTTTTAGGAACTAATATTCGTCTCATTACCATGGTATAGATAAAATTATCTGCCATGCTGAAGAAAAAGACAAAGAGGAAACTAACAGATGAAGATAACAAAACCTTGAAAGAAAAGGAGAGAGTTCGGGTGGTGGCATATCGTGAAAAGAAGAAATTGGAAACGATTGATGAGAACAACCCGATTGTAGAGGAACCTCAACCGTCAAAAAGAGAACAGGAATTGGCAGCACAAAAGGCACGAATGTGAAAGCATCATCGTAAGACAGATTTAGATACGGTAGTTGGAGACACACCCTCTATGATAAGTGAATATGAAGGGACACCATTAAGCACAAGCGAATATGGAGGGACACCATCTAGCACAAGTGAATATGGATGGACACCATCTACTGCAAGTGAATATGGAGGGACACCATTTACTGCAAGTGAATATTTTTGGACACCATCCAACACATCTCAAGTTGAGAGTACATCATCACTCAAAATTGACGAAGAAGGTATGCCATCATTCCCATGTGAACCTCAAGGTATGTCTTCTTCTCCACCCTGGATCGAAGGTATGCAATCTAGCCCACCTCAATTAAATATTGATGAAATTCCTAATGTTGAGATGTATGTACCTAGGAGAACACCACCAAGAATTTTGCGTAGAAAACCAAAGTATTTGATTAATATTGATGATGAGATTTTGCAGCACATGGAAGGTAAGATTTCAACACGCACTTGTAGAAGATATGCTGATAAGATTTGGGAAAGATTCTTTGAAAGGCTAAATGAGACTGCAAGATGTCAACTATTTGTTGAAATGATGTGGGGTGTAAAGTATAGGAACATCATGAAGACTCTTGGGTTGAGAACATCGAATGCATCGAGTGAAGACACTATTGTGAAGAATCTAATGGATGCTTATGAGAGTGTGGGTAAGACCTCACGCTCAAAGGATAGTAATGTCACCCGACGTGTGATTACATTGACTTTGGTAAGTTGTCAAACAAAGAGAGCTCGCCTAATTAGAAAGACTAGTGAAAAAATAGGAATTAGTAGAAAAACTTTATCAAGGGCCATTCAAAGGCGGCAAAGAATTGAGGGCAATGATACAAAAGAATTATGGGCATTCTCGGGGAGACTATCACGAAAAGATAAAGAAGTTGTCGAAGCCTTGAGAACACTAATTGAAGAGTATTGGAAGAATAACACAAGGCCATCTCCAAATCAAAGGGATGTGGTAAGAAGGAGAATCGATAGTCAAAATCGTGAGCCACATCCAAAGCATTTTTTGGATATGAATCAAACCCAGATTTTTCAGAAATTTGAAAATGATTATCCTCAAATTAGTATTTCTCAAAGATATTTTGAACTGCTTAAACCTTTTTATGTCAAGATAAATCACACACACACTACTTGTTGTTGTAGACTACATATTGAATTTTCTAACCATTACGATGTTTATCATTCTATATGTTTAGATTTGCATACTAACGATGTTTTGCAGGATTGTGGCATAGAAGCCCCACAAAAATTTTCAAGAGAGTTCTTATCAAAAAATTTATGTCAAATAAAAGATGGCCAGATATTCTATAGGACAACATGCTTGGATGGTTCATGCGAGCGTTGCGGTGGCTTCCAGCGTATGCCAGTATGTCAACATATGGAAAGCACATATGAGGTGGGACAAAAACTAGTAGAGTTCGGGAAGTGTAAAACAGTGGCATATGCTACAAAAGATGGGTCTCAAGCAAAAAGGTGTGATTTGGTTATTGAGAAGATTCCAGTGTACAAATTTATGACCACATTTCATGACAGTATACTGTCTGAGTATGCAATGCATACCCATAGAGCCCGATGGTTGGACATGCAGTTCAAGCTATGCAAGGACACCTTTCCAGTTGGAAGCATAGTATCCATGGTTGACTTTGAAGAGAACTACACTCTACAACAACAACATGAGGTGTAGTCACAATATTACAACTCTACACAAGTTTTGATATTTGTGCACATAGCATTCATTCATGCATTTGATAGTACAGATGAGCAAAGGAAGGTAATGAGGGATTACCACTTTTACATTAGTGATGATCGCACACATTCTGCAGAGTTCGTGCAAGGTTGCTTCTAGATGTTCTACAGTGGTTTGGCTCAGAGGGGCATAGAATATGATCAACATATAATATGGTCTGATAACTGTGCAGCACAGTTCAAGAACTCGCGCATGTTCTACTGGTTGTGCAGGATGCATGTCATTACAGGTGTTCAACATATGTGGAACTTTTGTGAGGCTGGACATGGAAAGGGGGAGCATGATGGTGTAGGAGCATGCGTGAAAAGAGCATTAGCATGAGAAGAGTTAAAGTATAAAGACAATGCAAAGTTGATAGATGCAAAATCAATCGTCGAGTGGTGTAATGCTTTAATGGGTCTAGGTAATGAAGGTACGCCTTCAGTTCATAGATTTTTTTGGTTGATGGGTGATACTAACATTGCACCATATGAAGACTGTTGTACACTAATAGGATCGAGTGAGGTACACTCTTTCCTTAGCTCAAATACAGGTTCATGGAGTATCAATACATGAAAGATGGCATGCTTTTGTTCTTCATGTACAATGCAAGACTGGAATGATTATGAGTCAGGGGAGTGGGTTGACAAACGGTTCACAAGTTATCTTAGCCCACTTCACACGTATCACCCTCCGACGGCATTGGAACTGACACAAATAGAATCATCGATCAATTTTGACCACATATCAGATCTAGTTCAACGAGGTGATATATCTACTTTCTTAGTTGTTAAAATTCCATATCGTTAGATCTTACTTTGTACTGTATTCGTAATGTTGACAAATTCCAAGAGATTTTTTGCACATATCAATGCAGGGCATGTTTATGCAGTTATTGCAGATGAAGACAATGAAGAGGGAACAAACTATTACTTGTGTCATTGTGTTGAGACCAAAAAGAAATTGGAGGCCCCACTTATAGATGGAGAAAACATCGAATACCCTACAGGCTCAGTTGTGGTTACTGGAACATGGCTTAGAAGGTACCCACATTCAAGTGTTAAACATTGGCTATTTCAGGACTTTGACATGCATCGTAAGATTCTTCATTACTCGAACCTTGTCGTGGCATCCAATGTTCATTTGACCAAATATGGGGGTAGATTTTTGAACAAAGACATTATGGAAGGTCCGTGAGTCTGGCCATGAGGCAGTACTTGACACAATAAAGAGTAGAGCAGACCCGGATGGTTCGTTGGATTAATTTGTAAGTATATGCACATTGGTTCTTATTAATTTATACTTGTATGCACATTAATTTGTTTGATGCCAATGCTATCATCTTCTTTTACAGTGATTGGTGTCCCCTTGCAAAAAATGTTGATATATGAGCCATCGAAGAGAATGTCAACCAGAAAAACAATGCAACATCCTTATTTTGATGCTTGCATGCAACATCTGTAAGTGCCTTCCATCTATTTTTATTTCATTTCCATTTTGGATGCTCTTTCTTTTTCTCTTTTACTTTGCGTATTTGTAAGTAAACTACTAAGGGTTGATTGATCTTTCATTGTAGAAAATGCTGATTTAAGAGCCATTATCAAAAATCTTAGCAAAAAAAGCAATGCAACATACTTATTTTGATGATTTTGACAAATCTCAATTTTGATTTCAAGCCATTATAAGAGATCATGTGAAGCTTAGCGATGGAATCTCAAGTTACTCAGTTAACCTCATGATGAGCACCTATGATGTAGACATTTAAAAAGAATCTTGAATGTATGAGTGACATTGTAAAAGATCTGAGAGAACGAAGTGCCAGAGGCATTGTAATAAGATTTGATTACATAATGAGATATACTCAAATATTGTAAGGTTGAAGTTCATGTTTGGTGTAGTAGCACCTTGTTCTGTAAATGCCTTGAGTAGGAAAATTTTCAAACTTTGAATTTTGAAATGTAAACAATGTGAAAAAGGTCATATAAAGGTTATGTAAATAATTTGTACACTTTTTTTTGCAACTCGTGTGAGCAAGCGGACTGTTCCAACACGTCCTAATAGGTATGTTTATGGTAGGCATGGTCCTCTTTCACACTGAAACATGTGGAATCACTCCGAGCTATGTCCCACTGGATCGATCCCTTAAGGGTCAAAAGTGCAAAATAGCTCCAAACTTTAGCATGCTATTACTTGGATACCGTGATGCTTAGAAACTTCTCGTCTGATCCTATAGAAAGGCGTTGGACCCCTCTAGAAAAAAATCTCTCGATTTTGGCTATCTTGGAGTGGTTTTCTCGTGGCGGTGGATTTTCACTTGATGGAAAACATGTCAAATTCAAGTTGTGCAAAGTTGCAAAGTGGTGCAACTTTCACTCTGCAACTCGTGTGAGCAAGCGGACTGTTCCAACACATTTGAATAGGTATGTTTATGGTAGGCATGGTCCTCTTTCACACTGAAACATGTGGAATCGCTCCAAGCTATGTTCCATTGTATCGATCCCTTAAGGGTCCAAAGTGCAAAATAGCTACAAACTTCAACATGCTATTACTTGGATACAGTGATGCTTAGAAACTTCTTGTCTGATCCTACAGAAAGGCATTGGACCCCTCTAGAAAAACCTCTTCTGATTTTGGCTATCTTGGAGTGGTTTTCTCGTGGCGGCATATTTTCACTTGATGGAAAACGTGTCAAATTCAAGTTGTGCAAAGTGGTGCAACTTTCGCTTTGCAACTCGTGTGAGAAAGCGGACTGTTCCAACACATTCGAATAGGTATTTTTACGGTAGGCATGGTCCTCTTTCACACCGAAACACGTGGAATCGCTCCGAGCTATATTCCACCGGATCGATCCCTTAAGGGTCCAAAGTGCAAAATAGCTGCAAACTTCAGCATGCTATTGCTTGGATACCGTGATGCTTAGAAACTTCTCGTCTGATCCTATAGGATTGCATTGAGCCTATCTACAAAAACCTCTCTCGGTTTTGGCTATCTCAGAGTGGTTTTCCAGTGGTGGTGGATTTTCACTTGATGGAAAAAGCATCAAATGCAAGCAGTGCAAAGTTGCAGAGTGGTGCAACTTTCGTTCTGCAACTTGTGTGACCAAGCAGACTGTTCCAACACATCCAAATAGGTATGTTTACGCTAGGCATGGTCCTCTTTTGCACTGAAACACGTGGAATCGCTCCGAGCTATGTTCCACCAGATCGATCCCTTAGGTTGGAGGAGTCTTAAGTTGCAAATTTTTAAGTTGTTTAAAGAAACAAATTTGAAATGATATTGAATGGCCCACTTAGTAATCATTTCATCTAAGTGATGCTCACAGAGGTGAGGCACTAGGCCTTCCTGGGAGGTCACCCATTCCAGTATACTCCGGCTTAAGCACTTAACCATGAAGTTTTTTCCCCAAGAAGGATAGTGGAAAAGGCAGAATCCAGTGTAATTTTGATGAGTGGAAAGGAATTCCTAAGAGACATGAAGGAGGAAGAAGGAGTTGTCTATGCAATCATGTTGAAGCCAAAGGAGGAGGAGTCACCTAGTCGGCTACCTATGATAGCAGAGGTGAAGCAACTATTGGATCAGTTCAAGGATATCATTTGTGAAGGCACACCAGCTACACTACCACCTAAGAGGGCAATCAGTCATCAAATTAACTTTGTACCAAGAGCAACATTTCCTAACAAGGTTGCATACAAAATGACACTGGAGCAGAACAAGGAGATAGCAAGGCAAGTTCAAGAACTTTTGGACCAAGGGTTGATCAGGAAAAGCATAAGCCCATGTGTTGTTCCAGTGGTGTTGGCACCTAAGAAGGGAGATAAGTGGAGAATGTGTACTGATTCTAGGGCCATAAATAGGATAACCATTAGATATAGGTTTCCTATTCCTAGGATAGAAGACTTAATGGACTGTTTAGGGGGGTGCTAGGTACTACTCCAAGATTGATTTGAAAAGTGGCTACTATCAGATTAGGATGAAAGAGGGAATAAGGACTATGATATAAAGTCCCAAGAGTGTTTTTGATGAGTGAATTGGAAATAGTTTTGTTAGGGGCTTGCGGTTTGGGTAAGTCTTGGACACTGTGAGCAGTTTGAGCAATGTTGCCTTGGCTATTTGTCCTAAAAGTTGGAAAATGACATTAATGATGCTCTAAGCCTGACCGAAGGGTCCTAGAATGTGGGAGAAAGGTATATAAGGTCAGAAAAACCCTAATACCTGGGTTGGAGGATTGTTTTCATGAATTGAGACTTGGAGAGTACATTTTTGTGATTGGAAGAGAGCAAGTTTTCATTGAATTTCTGTGTTTGAGCCTTCATCTAGTCAAGAATGGATTGAAGGGACTTATCTAATGCTTTGAGTCTTCCATTTGTGTCACTTAATTATCTTGTGTAGCATTAGATTAGTCATCTAGACCGACTGGTTATCTTTTTGCAAGTTTTTGGTTTTCTTGGTCTCATTGCCGGTTCAGGCCAGTTTTGTGAATAATGAGTCCCACTTGACCTCCCGTGGCTTTCCTCTCATGGCCACTTGGAATCAAGTTGGGGACTATGTAAATAGTGTACATATAGGTTTTGGGGTCTTGTTTTGCAGGGAGGTGATGAAATCACCAAGCACTAGGCGAGTGCAAGTGCATTCTGGCTAGTAGCTTGGAGAGGACAACAGCAAGGAGAGTTGCTAAATGGATTGGTTTGTGCCAATAAAGAGTATCAGAGTGTAGGCACATTTATCTCAGTCATGTGTGTGCCAGGAGGAGAGATGAGGAGGTTGTTGAAGCCCTCAAAGAAGGAAAAAGAGCCAAAAACCATAAGAACCCTTGAAAATAGGGGGTTTGAGGACAATCATATGTATGAAAACTTGTAGGACCTAAGGCTTGGTAAATATTGGAGCCTTGATGATCAAAAGAAAGAATTTACAAAAAAATTTGGGGGTTGTTAATATTGATTGTGAGAAAAGTCAAGAAAATGGGTTCTAGGAGGCCAAATTGGGGCAGAAGGCTACAAGGCCTAAAATTGAGTTTTTCAAGAAAGCGATGGGTAAAAGGTGAAAGAATCTAATAAGATGGATCAGTGAGGAGATAAATCAACAAAGGGACAACTAGCATACTAGTGTGGGGACACCTCGACTCTTGAAATTTATGACAAGCTTCATAATTTTGTAATGTTTTAGTCATTTAGAATTTCATGGGACCATGTTAAGAAATGGTTAAGTGTTTAAAATTGCAATGATATATTCATCAAAAGGATTAAATGATAGTTGTAACTGAATGGGAATATCGGGTAGATGAACAATTTGTCTAACTACCCTAGAATCTCTATAAAGAGACAACATGTAACTGAATATGGGGAGATAGAGGAAATAGAGAGTGCAACTACAGGAAAACAAAAAAGAGAGTAAACAAGAGGGAGAAGAAATCAGGCTCTCTGGCCTTTGGCCAAAGAGCCATTTAAAGCATGTATGTTTTTGAAGTGTTAATATCTGGAATTCATTAAAGAGGAGTTTCCATTTCCCGTCGTGTCATTCTCTCTATCTTTCCTAGTTTATTGTTTTGCAAATTGTGAATGCAGATTAGTTTTGAAGGATTCCCTATTGTTTTGAATGTCATGGATGTCTTGTTTTCGGGTTTCTTAATGGCAGTCCCAAATGGAATGGGAAAAACGGTTTCAGTTGACAGGGAATATACGTAATATAATCGAGTGCGAAATTCTTGTATGGTTTTAAATGTATAACTGTTTTCAAAGAAACCATTACATCGCTCGACCATTGTGTTTGAGCAATGTGTGACTCGGGCTTTGAACAATGGAAAGGTGGCAGATAGAATTAGGGCTTAAGAACATGTCTTGATTAGTAGTGATCAGTAGTAATCAGTAGGTTAAGGACTGAGAAGGGTGGATGAGCCACTGTCTTGTGTTGTTTCCTCTGCATCAGAATGGTATCAGAGGCAGAAGGTTCTGAGCGTGTAGAAGGAAATCTACACCAGGAAGTAGCGTGGGTTCTTGGTTGCAAGTTGATCCATCCAAGCTGCAGGAAGGATGCAGTTGTTCTTGCGTGTGTGAAGATCTCAAGTTGGGGTCTTCGTATTGTCTACACCAAGATGAAGCTAGGTAGAAGGTGCAATGAGAGCAACCACTAAGAGAAGGGTGGGAAGCATCTTCCAGAATCTTGTGTGGGTAAGATGGTAGTATTCAGGATTCAATGGTAGTATTTAGATATATAAATATTGTGATATTGCTATTAGGATTCAATCGTGTAGTTTTACAAGTCAAACTCATTGACCGATGATTCATCAGTAGTGGTTCACAAGAACCCATCTCTCATGATAATGAATGGTTCATAAGGAGGAAGATAAATCTTCATACATTTCTTCTATCACAAATGAGATAAGTGCTTGGTTTCATGAAGGTCATGAGACAACCATTAATGGGGAGTGGATACATGAAGAACTAATGGAGAATGATAATGGCTTCAGACCTGCTATAAAGGAATTTTTTTTTCATTTCAATGATGCAAGAGGTTTTTGGTTTCACTACCAAAATGAGCCTACGAAGAATGCATGTGAAACTCCTTTTGACCTTGAGGGTGTACTTACTCCATCTCAAGGATCATGCATTGAGGATGACATAGATCAATGCTATGGCTAACCAATTAATAATTATACACGTGAATAAGTCAAACATGTACATGTCAATAAGGGAACTACAAGTACTCATAAACACGTAAGCCTCAAAAAGTATACAAACGAATACATAGTATACACAAATTAAAACAAAGTATATGCACGAATACAAGGTATATGCATGAAAACATGTAAGCCACAAAGTATACACTCGAATGCACGTAAGTCACAAAGTATACACGTAAGTTGTAAAGTATACACTTGAATATATGTAACTCATATCTATTGAACCATCAATTTAGAATGCAAATATGGACAAGCATCGAAAAAAGATATTTGTATTAACCAAATAGCCATGTAGGCATACATAAATATATGTCAATATAAGTATGAAATATATGTACAAAATAGCCATATAGGCTTATGAGAATGCCATCTAGGCATACAATGTCAAATATGTCCAATAAAAAATATGTACAAAACTGCCATGCAGGCATACAATAAAAGACTATGGAATCAAAAGTCATTGCTCTCCATGCCCAGGAAATAAAATCTTTCCCTTTCCTTTTCGCTCGGATGGCGATAGGTCTGTCACTCATTTTTGCTGCGCTCATGGAGTGCTCCTGCTACTCCTCCTAGGGTTTAGTTCATGGTGAAGTTTTAACTGTTACAATAAGAAGTAAAGACATGAATATATAGAAATTACATTATAAAAAATGATATATTTGACAAAATAATCACTTACAACCATCTCACAATCTCTCTCCACGAGGGAAATATCCTCACGCCCATGCTCAGGCTTGCTCAAGCCTTGTATAAACCATACAAATAGACAAAAACTACGTGAATCAATAATGGTTTGATTTATGACTAACTAACGTCTATAACAACAAATGTAAATTAAAATTTACTAATTTGCCTCATACCTCTTCTGTCATAGCCATCGAGGATTGTATAGTAGATGTCACACCAATATCCATTGCCCTCGTCACATTTGGAGGTGTATCGTCTCGCAACAACTAAAAATAAAACAACAAATTATTCAACATAATCAATGATGTGCATGTATAAACTACACAAATCTATTAAGTACTTGATTCATTAGTTAAACTCTTTATTCTATTACCTGCGTGAAGGTTTGAGTAAATCCACTGCCACTGGGAAGTGTTCCATCAAAACCTCCAATATTAGTCTGTTCAACATCCAAAACTGCATATTAAATTACCATTCGTAAAACAATTCCATTAATATGCAATAAACTTATAATTGTTTACTAGTTACATACCCTAGCGATAGGTGTACTGCAAAAATAGGTTGGTGGGGGGCTGGTGCATCTAGTCTCAACACTATGACCCTGCAATTTTATTAAAATCATAAAACATTTTTAGTTAATCTTGCATTTCAAAATTGAAATTTAATAAATTAAATTCAATGAACACATGCAATAAATTTTACCTAACTATCAATGCCATATGCCTCATGCAAAATGTCAAGTGCCCTCTCCATCTCCATAGCTGCAGACGGATCCTACGTACCAGTCTCCTGAGGGTCGGTGGGGTCATGTGAACAAGTAGCTCCGCAAGATTGACACACATGTGTTCGAAGACCACCACTAGAAGACTCCCCTGGATGGCACTGTAGAATAGGGCTAGTATGATGGATGACACTCTGGGTCAAAGTGCTGATTGCTTGCAATGTCTCTACGTCAGCACTTTCCTTCACGATGGAAGGTATAACAATGCGCTCATGAGGCAGCCTAGCAAGAGCTCGTCTACCTTGCCGCGTAGGATCCGGCTGTGCACTAGGTCTATCCTGAGTTGAACCCCCATCTCTCCCCTGGAAATCCCTCATATCAAAATAATTTGGGATTTTGTTCAATATGAACTCACTGTATAGTTTCCTAAGGAAATATTACGGGACCTTGCAATTGTTGCACGGTGGGTAATTGAAGACCATGTACCACCTATCATAAAATCGCTCCTTCATTTGTTGGTGGTGGCACCAATGGATAGGAAACCTCTTTGCATTGAGGGTAAGATTTTGATTTGTGCGTAGGTTGGTGAATAATGAGCACAAATCACCTTTTGTTATTTTTAAATCTTTCACATCCTTGTATGATAATTTATTTGTATAATACTCCCTAGCCACCTGCCTTCTATCTTCCCATCTAGTTATTTGTTTGCTAATTGAATCTACGTTTGTTAACATATCTTTCAAGGAATTTGCTAGGGTCATTCTTTTTGTGGTTGAACCATTTGGATCACTCAACCTATTGATCAAATCCTCAATTTGTTTTTTGTTATTTTCAATTTCACTCATTAAATTTTGTTGAGTGCCAGGAGGGGGTTGAGTGATTGGTGGAGGAGGTTGATTTTGATCTTGAGGATTTGGTTGGTCCTCCTATTGAGGATTTTGAGGGTTTGCAGGTTGATTTGCATCTCCTAAAATTTCAAACAAATAGATATCAAATTCAACCTAAAACTAACAAATTCAAAATAAAAAGCATAGAATCCTTACCTCTTATAGCTCCTCGTCGTCGTGGCGCCATCATTGCAAAGAAATTTGGATGCTTGGTGAAGAAATTCCTCTCCCCGAACGCGAGCACTATTTTGATGTTTTTGGCCGCGGGGTGCACAAAAAAAATAGTCGAAATGCAAATGAGAGATTTGCATTTCTTTTTTTACTTTTAATAGTCGATAACGCGAGCGCGTTGTTATCGCTTTGCAATTTTTATCCATCGGACCTTAATGTAATTTATATATTTTTCATACCCACAATATGTGGATGCACCTTGTTTCTTCATTTATAGGAGTGATTAGAATATAGTTCTTTTAATTAGAAGTATATTTAATTCATTTTAATAGCTTTTAAAAAATAAAAAGTACAAAATAGAGTCAAGGTTATGGATTTTTTTTTAAAATCTCTTGAAAATTTGAATGCTTGTGCATTTTTTACTATTTGAAGATTTAAAATTTTGTACATATTTTGAAAGATAAGTTTTGGAGATTTTAAGTTATTTCATCAATGGTCAATTTGGAGATTTTTATGGTTTTGAGTATTTTCAAGAAAATGGAAATTTGAATTTTGACCATGATTGTTTATTGTATTTTTGTGAGATGAAGAATCGCATGTTTCTTTTTATTTTCTCAGCCTCTTAGGTACAAATTTATAGTGTAAATAGAGTCATTATCTACCTAGTTAGTTAATCACCTTTCTACGATTGACTTATTCACACTCATAGCTTAAGTTTACTTAGGTTTATTTTTCTTTTGTATCACTTCATAGCATTGATACATGTGTCTTCATCACTTGAGACACCTATTGACAATTGCTCACACAAATTTCAAGTGAGCTCACAAGTGTTCCATCTTTAGAGGGTTAGTCAGTTATTCAGTCCTAGCTTCCTAGGTCTCATCCACCTTGTCTATATATGTAGGTTTTCTCATTTTATTTACACATTCTTCATATTATATTGATAGACATAATTATTTGTTCACTTGTTGAAGTTTGTTTCATGCTATCAAGATCTTGGCATTCTCCAAAGAAGGATCATGAACTTTGACCTTGTTTTATGCCCTGAATTTTTGGGTGAAGACTGACTTTTAGACATAGGATTGGATACTAAGGCTGGAAGTAGAGTGGAATCATTCCATGCTTGCAGAATTGGAGATGTCCCAATATAAATTATCATATGGGTAATATAATCATATATTAAAATGTATTTTATTTTTAAACATTTAAAATGAATTAAGATAAATAATTTGAGGCATTTCTTATGCCAAAGGCCCTAAGGGAACTATATAATATAGTGCTAGACATATTTATAAATTAAAGACCCTAAGAGAAGTGTGCAAGACTTGTGCATGAAGACCCTAAGGGAATTTCATAAGATAGTACTTATGCCATTACTTGTGCATGAATTCCATGAGGTAATCACACATGATAATGGTAATACTTTGTGTCCAATAAATAGTAGTTCCTTTCCTATTATCATTGATACATTGTTACCCAATGTTTCCTTTTGATTTACTTCTTGAGTTTCATGTTGATTCAACTCTTTGTTTTAATTTTTGTGGTTGATACCATACCATCTAGTGTGTTATTGGTTACATCCTTAATCCTCACATTCTCTTCCATACTAGATTTTATGTGTATGTTCTTGGTACATGTGAGATCACATAATTTTTATCTCCCCCATACTTTTATTATGTGTATGTGTTTTATTTCTTGATCAACCATATCTCAATTCATAGGGTGGGCCTAAGGGTTCTACATGGTTGGGTGGTGTTGTACCATCATTGGGGCTAGTTGGATTTATGGATATATATGGAGAGCATGCAAAGTTATTTATTACTTATTTTATGGTAAAAATTATTATACCATTTATTATGAAATGTATAATCAAGACCTTAACACTTATTAGATGGTTTTTTTGGATCCATGCTTAACTTGTAACCGGTGGTTAAATACCTAGTTTGAAAATGGTGGTTTATTGCATTCTTTCAATTTTTATTTTATGCTTGAGTAGATACTCCATGTGAAATAAAATCTTATATTATTCTCTTCCTAACATTCTACATAGAAGTGGTTTTATTTTCAAAAATTAATGATGTTTATATCATGTTTTACATTATAATCTTTATGATACGAGCCTTACTTTATGTTTTACCTTGTTTCTGAGGAACTATGCTCATTTAAAAATTCATGTTTACCCAACATAGAGATCATAGGTTCTCTAAAATTTAGTCTAATTCATTTTTATTAGAACTACACTAATAAATTTATGCCTCAAAAATCATAAAAAATAGAGCTTGTTAGTTTTTATATTATTATTTTTATATAAGTTGTTAGTGTAAATTGAAGACCATAGTCTAAATTGCAATAATATTAGAGTTCAAAGTTACAATTACATTATGTAGGATGCAAAATGTATATTGGAATTCAAAGTTTGAATTAAATTTTCTTGATATTTAGATTTTTCTATGTATTTTACATGGTCTAGAGTGTCATTCTGACTCTAAAATTTAAATCTATTAGTGGCTAAATCTTAGCACTAGAGTGATATTTTGTATAGTGCTAGATGCTTCTTGGAATCTAAAGCTTGAGATGCATGTTGCTTTTTGGCCTCCAAAGTCTAAGGTGATTTTATGATTAAATCAAACTTGGCCTTGAGATTTTTTATTCTTGCAAGATGCAATTTGACACCAAAGTTTGAAATGCATGATACAAATTGGACTCTAAGGCTTGAAGTTTTAGATAAACAAGGCTTAGGGTTGGTAAAATAATTTCCTAGATTTTCCAAGTCCAAGATTGATGCTAAGGTATAAACTATCAATTTATATTAGACTCTAAAATTTGAGGCATAGCTCCAATATTTTGGCATTCAATGTAGAGGTCAATTCTTGTAATTTATTTTTCAAGGCTCAAAGCTCAAATGGAAAATGTTCCAAGGCCTGATGCTATGGTGGAATTTCATAATTGCATTATAAAAATCAACTCTAAAGTTTGAGGTGTTATTAAATGCAACATGATCCTCAAACCCTAAAGTATAAGCCATGTAAATTAGGCTCAATAATATGAACTTAATATAATTTAGACCATAAATCCCAAGATAATGCAAGATTATTCACTTGGTTCTATTTTCAATATGTAAAGGGATTGGCTTGGTAGGCAATTTTTTGGGGCTTGTCAGTTGGATTGAGAACCTAACTCTCCTCCATGTTTTAATATTTGAGATGATCATGTTGTTTTATCTCATATTGTTTTTAATTCTTTCACTTGTGTCACCTTAGATTGTACATTGTTTTGTTTTCCAAATGTGTTATTCATAAGTTTTGCAACACCTTGTGCATGAAATATTGTATTGTCATTTATTTCATGTTACTCTTGTCACCCTATTTTTAACCTTTAATTTCTTAATATTTAAGCTCGATGATTTAGACTAGGAATCTAAATGCTTTTTATATATGATTCTTAGACCCCCCATATTTTTATTCCTTCCTAGTTACCCACTCATGCATCCTTAACCATATCCTAGACATCTTAAGTCTCCTCTCATCCTCACTCTCCTCATCCACCATCCTAGACCATTTCACCTAGTACCCCGCATTCACTATCGTATATTCCTCTTATCCCTTTAAATTTAAGAATCAAACATCACTTATCCCTCCCATCATAAACCTTTCCAATACTCTTAAATTTTATCTCTAGTTCCCCTTTAAACCTTTGCAATCAATCCCCACCTATTTCATCTCCTTCCTAGCTTTCATTTTCCCATTCCCTAGGTACTAGTTCATCATCCTATATCCTATTATCCACTCCTAATACTATCCCATCACCCAATACTAGTTTACTTTATTCCTCATGGTCCCCTCCTAATCATATTCCACCACCAAGTCATAATTCATCATATTAATTCCTTATCTAATTTTTCATCCATATCAAGCCCATTGTAATCACCCATATATGTTACCTTTGATCCATCCCCACCATCTATTCACCACTTTATATTCCATATAAATCCTCTCATTCTCTACCACATAATAATCCTATAGATGAAAGACCACTCTTCATTAAATATGTCAAACCCTTCCACCCCCTTCCCCTCATTCCTTAATGCATTCTACTCACTCAATGTATGACTAAGATGATATAGTCAATAATAATCAAGATTCCTTTAACATACATTATTCTCAAGAGTGTTATGATGGAAATTAAAATCCTCGGGAACACCAAACCAATTTATTAATGTGGATCCAACATCAAAATCATAATGACCAAAATTTAGTATCTCTTTTCTCACACATGTTAGCAAGAATTGGATGCAAAGTGAATATCTAGGATTTAGTCACTTGAAATTAGTATTTATACTATAGAAAGAGTGTGATGCAATCAAGATTGGGGAACCTAATCAATGCAAATTCTCAAACTCCAAATTTGTGCACATTCACTTAATTAAAACCATAGAAAAACCCAATTAAATAACATTCAAAAACTCATGTAGACAACAACAAGATTTATGCAAGTCATCAATCTCATATTCAGTCTTCAAAGCTACTGGCAAGCTAGAGGCAAGGAACCCAAACTCTTCATTAAAAAAAACCCATGAATGAATATTTCAAATTTGTTGCAAATATTTTTATTACCAACAAAAAACATGAAAAGGCACACATTTAATCCTCCATATAAGCTCCATTTGCAACAAAAATCATCTACAGGAAAGATTAAGAACAAATATGCAAAGTTTCACCACAAACCTGCCACTTTCTTCTTATCACTGCTCACTCATTCCATTGTATCTTCTAAAACAATTTTTGAGTTTTGTGCGTCTCCTTCCCAACTTTCCAGAATATTTTTAATTTTTCCATTTCGTTATCGTATGAGAAATTTATGCCTAATTTTTTGAGACTGGTCCTCTTAGTTACAGCTTCTGACCATCTTCCTTTACCATGAAATTTCATTCAAACCTCTGCCTCCGCCATTCTACGCCTTAATTGTTCTTTCCTAATAATTTTCTAATATTTTCCTTAATTAACATCCATTATTTCATTCTTTCACCTCCACCACCTCAAGCACTTACACCCAGCAGATTCCAACACTTGTAAAACAATTTGATATTGAAGGAGCATGAGGAGAGAATAATTTAAAAAAATAAATCATGAATGCAAGACCACAACCAAAGCCAAAAATCAAAGGAGAATAAAATAAATATTTTTTGGGTGTGTAGGATTTCTCGTGCATTCGGATGCTCCTGCATCAAACCCAGGTAAGAGAAATATTCCATGAGTGGGAACTCATGAACATTTTAAGATCCTGTGTTTGCTCATCATCCACCTCTCTTCCTTATCTACTTGATTTTTCTTCTTCTCCTTGTTTTGAAACTTCCTATCTCTCCCTTCCTTCATCTTTCCTCTCTTTCTTCCTCTCGTTCTTCCTCTCATGTAATTCATCTTACTGCACCAAGGTTCATCTTCTCACTTCCCTTTATCATTCTTAACTTCTACATATAAATCGACACTAAAAAAATCATAGAAGTCAATAAATTCACTTTGCACATTCCCTTCACCTATTAGTTCTTCACTTTCTTCTTCCTCTATTTTGTTTTCCTCCTTTCTTGCTGAAATATTCTTTTCAATATCCTCATAGACTTCAATTTTAACCATATCACTTACATACAAATTAAATTCATCAAAAGATTCACAAGATGCAAATTTTACCTCATCTTTCAATACCACAAATTTCTCTTCACCTGTTGTCAATGCAAGCCACTCCTTTTCAACTATTGCAATCTGCATTAATAAGTCATCTTCTTCTTTATTTTTTGTTGCTCCTTCACCTCTTTCACTTAAGAATTTTTTTATGCATTCTTCTTCACATTTCTGCCCCAAATTTTGAATCATCTCCACATCCTCATGAAGAATTATAAACTTTGTTACAACTTGACTATTCTCTATCTCTACAACTTCAACTTCTTCTTTTATGAGAATACTATTCCTTACACTCATTTCTATATCCACAATTTCATGAAACTCCTTTGCAAGTAACATAACAGCAAACTCATTTTTATAAATATCACATAAATAACCTTTTACCTGTGTGTTTTATTGCTTTTCTACTACTATCCCAACTTTTTCTTCTTGGCTATTTGATGCAATCTTGTTACTCTCTTCTTCTACCTCCTCCATTGCACTCAAAATGTTCCATTTTATTCAACATATTTATGTCTTTCCAAGGACAAATTGCTGCCCCAACTTTGCAGTTACTTACTAAACAATATATTCCTTTATCTTTTATTCACACAAATCAACATCAATATCTTTAAACAATACCTCTTTCTCACCTATGAATTCATTCGTATCCTCTTGCATGAGGATCCATTCCTTTTTAGTGCCATATGTATGACACTCCATTGCATCCCTTTCTTCACCTGCATCCAAAACAATGTTAGCACATAAAATAGGGAATTCATCTCTTCCCACCTTCATTTCCTTTGTTACCTCTCCTTCAAACAAATCTTCTATTTTCTTTTTCTCCCCTTTCTTTTTCCATTCCTTCTTTACGATTCTCTTATATTCTTGCTTTTCTTTAACCACAATCATGTGGGTTGATCCCTTATGTTCTTCTTTGCATGTAACTTTCATCATAGGGTTGCAACTCTTAATTTTCTCTTTCTTCTTTTTGCTGCCCTCTTTGTCAAATCTTTGTTTTCCTCTTTCTTCTCTTCATCTACATACATAAATTGACTTGCAAATACATTTTTGTTAGAAAAATAATGGGACTCCTTCATGCCCACATATTCCTCTTCAACCTTCTTATTTTCTGCCACTTCTACTGTTGCAATTTCGTTAACTCTTCTTACCAATCAACTATTGCAACACTTCCCAACCAATATTTCATATATGATACCATTTGATGCAGTCAATACCAGGGAACCTTATCAGGCCACCCAATCTTGCAACCTAATCAATCCAAATTCTCAAACTCCAAATTTGTGCACATTCACTTAATTAAAACCATAGAAAAACCCATTTAAATAACATTCAAAAACTCATGTAGACAACAACACGATTTATGCAAGTCATTAATCTCATATCCAATCTTCAAAGCTACTAGCAAGCTACAAGCAGGGAACCCAAAATTTTCATTAACAAAAACTCATGAATGAATATTTCAAATTTGCTACAAATATTTTTATTACCAACAAAAAACATGAAAAGGCACACATTTAATCCTCCATATAAGCTCCATTTGCAACAAAAATCATTTACAAGCAAGATTAAGAACAAATATACAAAGCTTCACCACAAACCCGTCACTTTCTTCTTATCACTACTCCCTCATTCTACTGTATCTTCTAAAAAAAAATTCAAGTTTTGTGTGTCTCCTTCCTACCTTTTCAGAACAATTTGAATTTTTCCATTTTGTTACCGTATGAGAAAGTTATTCCTATTTTTCCAAGACTGGTCCTCTCAGTTAAGGCTTCTGACCATCTTCCTCTACCACGAAATGTCATTCAAAACTTTTCCTCCCCCATTCTAGGCATTCAACCCCTTAATTGTACTTTCCTAATAATTTTCTAATATTTTCCTTAATTAACATCCATTATTTCATTCTTGCACCTCCACCACCTCAAACACTTACACCCAATAGATTCCAAAACTTGTAAAACAATTTGATATTGGAGCGTGAGGAGAGAATAATTTAAAAATATAAATCATTCCTACAAGACCACAACCAAAGCCAAAAATCAAAGGAGAATAAAATAAATAGTTTTTTGGTGTGCAAGATTGCTTGTGCACCGGGATGCTCCTACACCAGAGTGGTAGGAAAAGGTAGAGGGCTTAAGTAGAAGGTTACAAAAGGATGCAAAATTATAAGACAAGAAAAATAATTAATATATATATATTTACTTATATAAAATCATTCACACATCAACAAATACCTAATATCTCATCATGCATCATATAATATATATATTTATTTAATATAATATCTTAATACTATCTTTATATTATCATAGTAGTGTATATCCTCATATTTTTCCTCTTCTTGTCTATATTTCTACCCTATATTATAATTCTATTTGTATACAATTATTCAGAAACATTTCCATTATCTCTGTGGTGTCTTTTGGATGTTCTATGGGTTGGATTTGTGTGCTACTTTTCACTTGTGATAGGTTTAGTTCATTTTTCTCATTGCATTTGGCTCTATCCTACCAACATAATCCCACATTTAAAACCATTTCTTGTCCTCAAAACATTCTAGCTCTATGTACAAAAAAAACATGAATTATGAAGTTAAGTAATAAAATTTCTTATTGCAAAGTTCAAATTTGCGATGGCTTTTTTGTGGTAAAATATTCTTGTAGGTCCCATTCAAATACATAGGTGCTATACAATTGCTAAATTTCTTTCTAGATTAACTAGATTTGTCTAGTGACTACTAGTAGATTAGTCTCTCCTTCTACAATATATGTTGGGATCTCAATATAATTTATTAATTTTATAGCCTCAGTTATTAAGCCTATCATCTATAACAACTACAAACTAGTTGATTCTCTCAAAATTTTAGTTTGTGCTTACAATACTTCTCACTAATCATGTACTTGATAATATTTCTTATGAAGGGTTTCAGGATAGACCTAAACATTCCTATCTAAATCCCTTATTGAACCATATGTGGTAGATGCTTGCCTGATCTTACTATCTATAATCTCCATCCAAATTTGTAACGCTTTGGTGGAGGAAGGCCATCCTAGGAAAAACTAATATAGTAAAAATTATTATTTTACATTGTTGTTTGCATATTATTAACCTCCGATTCCAACCTAGTATGTGTGATACCACATTTCTTTCTTATCTCCTTAATTTATTTTTTGTCATCTCTTGCAATTCTTTTAGTCTAATGACAACTTCCTAGTTTAGGATCTCTAATAACACCACATTTGTAATTTGCTTAAGCTTGTGCTCTAATGGTGTTGAGGTATCCCTACTTAGTTGTACAACCTAATTTTGGATAACATTCATGGAATTTTTATTTATTTTTATAATATTCACATGTTGTTGTAGAATATCTTTTCTAACACTATATGTAAAATATCTCTAAGTTAGAATTTTTAGAGAGGAGACATTTGGGAATCATTGATCCATGATATGAAAGGAGAGAGGATAAGTAATGGTAACAATAACATTTTTGTCCAACTACTTCTATTGTTCCTCCTTAATTTTCTATATCAGTTTAGTCATCTAGGGTGGAGGGAGTGTTATTTTCTTCGGAAGGGTCAATGCTTCACCACTTATTTCTTGATATTTATTATGTGCTACCTCCTCCCCTTTGGGTGATTTTTCTCCTTGCTTATATTTTGAGGTATCCTCTTATTAAACTATAGTATCTAGTGAGGTCTTCATAATAACAACCTCTACCCTTGTCTCGTATTGACCTTCTACTTATTCCTTTTCTTATTCTAAAAATATGTTGTAATGCCTTTGTTTTACTTTGTATGTGTTGAACACACTAAAATGTTGAGATGGGAGTGAATCAACATATACTAAAACTTAAATAAATACATTTGTACATTAATCATTAAATCACATTAACTGAAAGAAGAATAGAAATGAAAACATGCACCACACAAGGACACAAAGATTTTTACGTGGAAACCCCAATGAGGGAAAAACCACACTAAGAGTTAACTCACAATATATGAAGCTCACTTCTAACAAAAAATATAATATTTTTAAGGCTCACAGCCTATGTAATTACAAGCTAATGCAGACAACCTTAAGGGAAGATCAAGGACTTGTTGAAGAGGCTCGCTTCTTGATAGTAGGATACATGAAAATTACAATAAAAACATGAACATGAAGTGATATGCGAGAAGCATCTAGCATATGTTGATGTTGTAGTCCCTTTTTCACACAATTACTCCATCATACTAACTTCACACACTTCATATTAAACATGATACACATTCTCTCTCATATCCATTCACAAACTATTTTGTTCTTCTATAAATACTCTTTGTAACAACTCAAAACAAAAAATAGGTCAGCTCCAAAAAGACCCATAAAATGAAATGAGTGATACTACATAGGTCGACTTCATACATATGAACCATGAATAAAAATGAGTTGTGGATAAACTCAAGGAATAAATGGACCCAAAAACATCACAATACATTCTCCAAAGAAAAATTAGTTAATTGAGGTCAACCAAAAATGAAGGAAACTAGACTGTCGGCCCAAACAACATCAACACCACCAAAACTGTCAACTGTTCATCTTTGCACTACTGGGGAGAGACCAAAAACATCATGTGGACCAAGATTTGAACAATGTACATTATCAATAGCATCCTTACAACCTTCTCCTTAAGTATTAGATCATCATATACTAGAGCAAATGAAGAAACCCATTGAACATAGAAGAATAGAGCTACATCCCAAACTGATTGTCAATAAGATGTGCCTTGGTGGATCATCACCTCAATAAGATGTGCCTTGCCTTTCCTAAGGCATCTATTTCTAGGCTCCCATGGTTATTTGAAAGTGAAACATAGCTTCTTCCTCCTGAGCTCATTCCTTGTTTCAAAATCTAGCATAGGTTGCGTAGGCTTGGATTGATTTAGTTTTCCACCACTTGACTTGTGTTCTAACTTATTATCCTTGAAATTATTCCATTGATGTTGAGGTGTAGAAGATGATGTATCAAGATCTAATTCCAACTGAATAGCATCATTAAGAGTGTTAGGCTTAAGTTCCTTGACTATTCCTCTCATCTTGTCATTTAATCCCTCAATAAACAACATTACCACTCTTTTTTCAGTCATGTCAGGCACCATAGAAACAATCCTTTCAAACTCATTGACATATGTCTCCACATACCCACTCTATTTAAGTTGTGCTAGCTCTCTGTAGTATAGCTCCACATCCTTCTTGTCAAATCATGTAATCAATCTATCACTGAACTCAGCATAAGAATTAATCAAACCATGATTTTGAGTGACCAAACCATGATTCCACCAATCATATGTTGTGCCTTCTAAATGAATAGTTAAAAATATTGTAATATCCCCAAACCATGATGTCACCAATCATATACTGTAGTATCCCCAACTTACGTTGAGCGATATTTTAATGAATTTTCTTCTAGTTTGACAATTCTATGGTGTCAAACTATTTTGCATGATATGTTTGGTAATAATCTGATCTTTATGCATGAAGATAAATGAATTATAGTTTTTGCAAATTCATTCCAACACTAATCATAGTTTAGAAACATATATACAACTACCAGATAGTCAATGATATCCCACTATGTATATAAGACCGAGTTGAAATAATGTTAACAAATTACATTGAAATGTTTCCTCTTCTCCAAATAGATTGCAACCTTACTAAATTTTAAATTATGGATGAATAATGATACAACCTGATTGCATTGCAAATGATTAAGAATGAACCCAACAGATAATTAATACTCAAATGTCATTCAAAGACATAAATTTACAGAGCATCGAGGCATAACAGCTCGTTACAAAATACAAAAACACCCTTCCCGAGATATTTTAGGCATATTTTCCAAGGATGACACACTGTTACAGGAGTCAAGCAATGTATTCCTAGTTCTTTATTCACTAGTCACTGTGATAGAGTTACAAACATACCTGAAAGTCCCAACATATATCTAGATGATAATTTATGAAGACTTCTAATGTTGCATACACATTTGCTGATAGCACAAATGTGCCTGATGCTTGGAGATTATAATCTCACAGTTTCCTTGGAATGTCTTAGATGTTTTTACCAAAGGTAATGATCATAAAACAACTTGACTCCTTTATTTGGTGAGGAAAGCCCGATGATGATACAATGGTTGAGATAAATATAACATCTCCCTGATATGTGAAGCGCTTCAGTGAAATGAATTCCTAGTGATGTCAACAGGTGCACCTAGATGATTTAAGTAGATTTCCTTCTTATTAAAATGGCCACGACCTCTAATATGAGATAGATATGTAGAAGATTTGAATGCTCATAAAAAAAACACACACAGAGCTACTGCTCTGATTTCCAGTCAAGTTGGAAATACCCAAATCTCAAATGCGGAAACACAAGGAGACATGCAACATTATTCTTCTATTCGAAATGTTGGAAATTACAATGCAGAAAGGAAACAACATAAAACTCTGAAAACAAACTACAAACTACCTATTAAATTTTTTTGGGAGTGAACAATTGCTCAACCAGATCATAGACAATCAGGAGCTACTCAGAGCTCTCTATTCCTATTCGACTGGAACTATCTGCTATTCCTGGAAAACATTGAGCAATCAGGAGCAATCCTGCTCACTGCAAACACTCTGCAAAATGTTCTGAGAACATTCCCTATTGCTGCTGCAAAAACTGACTAAAAATCAACCTATAGACTAGGAGAACATTCCCTCTATTTGTCTCATTAAAAAAATCCCTCTCAAATTCGAAACTACCTACCAACATTAATTGGTAATTTAAAAATTCCTACTTCATTTAATTCTGAGCAGTCAGGAGCTGCAGGGATGAAGATCCCAAAAAATGCCATTGAAAAATGGCTCCTGATAGGTAGGTAAGGCAACGGTAGGCTCAGGGACAAAAATTGTTTCCAACACTCCCCCTTTGTCTTGAGCCAAGAAATAGGATCAAACTTGATCCAAATCAACTACGCCCAATCTACTCCTTAGGCACTCAAAACTATCCTTGCTCAAAGGCTTGGTGAATATGTCTGCTAGCTATTGCTCAGACTTGCAAAATTCCATTTTAATTTCACCATTTTCAACTAACTCTCTGATAAAATGATACCTGATTTCAATGTGCTTGCTTCTTCCATGAAACACAAGATTTTTCGTCAAAGCTATCGATGAAACATTGTCACAAAAGATTGTTGTTCCATCCTCTTGTTCTTCTCTCAAATCTTCTAAGATTCTTCTCAGCCAAATAGCTTGACATGATGCTACATTTTTTGCTATATACTCAGCCTCTGCTGTTGATAGGGAAACTAAAGGTTTCTTCTTGGAAGCCCATGAGATAGCACCCAAACCCAAATAAAACACATAGCCTGAAGTGCTCTTCCTATCATCCAAACTTCCTACCCAATCACTATCAATGTATCCAACCAACCCATACTCTTTCGTTGTTGTGTACAACACACCATATCCTTTGGTGCCATTCACATACCTCAAGATTATTTTACCCTCTTGCCAATGGGTGTCTCTTGGAGTCTCCATAAATCTAGAAATCATACTCACTCCATGCATTATATCCGGCCTAGTTGTTGTCAAGTACATCAAACTTCCAACCAAACTTTATACATGGTCAGATCCACATTGCTTCTGCAATCTTCCTTGCTCAAATTTAGACCTACGGTTGTTGGTGTTGGTGCAGACTTGATTTCAAGCATTCTAAACCTCTTCAAGATCTCATTTGCATATTTTTCTTGAGAGATAAATATACCATCATGCATTTGTTTTACTTCTATGCCTAGAAAATATCTTAAGAGACCTAAATATGTCATCTCAAACTCTCTTTTTATGGCCTCTTTAAAATCAGAAATGAGGAAATCATCATCCCCAGTAAAAACAAGATCATCTACATACAAAAAAATAATCAAAATATAACCATTTGTTGCCTTGATGTAAAGAGTGGGTTCACCATTGCTTTTGCTAAAACCATTGCTCATCAAATATGAGTCAATCCTGTTGTACCATGCCCATGGAGCTTGCTTCAGCCCATAAAGAGCTTTCTTCAGCCTCTAAACCTTGTGTTCTTCACTTGGAATTTCATATCTAAATGGCTGCTACACATAAACTTCCTCTTTCAACACTCAATTTAGGAAGGGATAATTCATGTCCATCTGAAACACCTTCCATTTGTGCTGGGCTGCAATTGCTATGACTGCCTGAATGGTCTCCATCCTTACAAGAGGGGCATATGTCTCATCATAGTCTCTCCCAAACTATTGTTTGTACCCCTTGACCACCAATTGTGCCTTATGCTGCTCTATGCTTCCTTCGACATTGCACTTGGTCTTGTAGACCCATTTCACTCCAATAACTTGCTTGTTAGGATGTAAATCAATTAACTCCCATGTGTCATTTCTCTCTATTGCATCCATCTCCTCATCCATGGCCTCACACCATTTATCCTTTTTCATAGCTTCTTCAAAATAAATCGAATCACTATGAGAAAACAATGCAAAATTCATGTTCTCACCAAACTCTTCATCATACCTTTCATATTGGTAAATCTCCCTTAGAATCTTGGTATTTTTTGGCATTAGGGAGGCGAGAGTGGGGTCTAAAATTTCACTACTACTACTATTCTATTGAACAAACTGGTTCTAGTGCGATCGAGAGTTGTCGGGAGCTCTCTGTGACCCATTCTCCATCTATCTGTGGTCGCTTGCCTTTCTATCTGTTCTGGTCAAGAGCAATCAAGAGCTCATCCAAAATTATCAGGAGCTACTACAGGCTCCACTGAATCATCATGTTTCTCTTCCCGTTCTTTTCCTTCAACATCAGGAGCAATCAAGAGCAATCGTGCCATCCCATGATTGATCTTCTAAAAATTCCACATCTCTGCTAATAACAATTTTCTTGGTGATTGGGCTATACAACCTATAGGCTTTGGACTCTTCACTATAGCCCATAAAAATGCACTTCTCACCCTTGTCATCCAATTTTCACCTCTTTTCTTTGGGCATGTGAGAATATGCTACACAACCGAACAATCTTAAGTGCTCAATCATCCACTTGCGTTTTGTCCATGCCTCTTGTGGGACTTTTTCATGGATCACCTTTGTTGGAATTCTATTTATTAGATATACATCTGTTGCTACACCCTCTCCCCAATTTTCAGTTGGGATTCCCTTTGCTTTCATCATGCTCCTTGCCATCTCCATGATGGTTCTATTCTTCTCTCAGCCACTCCATTTTGCTGTGGAATATACCTAGTTATAAACTCCTTCTTGATGCCATTTTGCCTATAAAAATTCACAAACAAATTGGAGGTATAGTCTCCTCCTCAATCTAACCTTAGGACCTTGATGAAATGTCCACTCTCCTTTTCAGCCTGGACCAAATCTGTATGCACTAGCTCTAATGGTGCTCTTGCCCTTGTAGAGTTGCCTAATTGAAAGGGTTGCCTATGTTGCTTGCCCAAAATGCAAGCCTCACACCTAACATTAGGCTCTACTATACTTGGAAAACCATCAACCATCTTGTTCTTGGACAAAAGACTCAAACCAACAAAGCCTAAGTGTCCATACTTGAGATGCCATAGCTCAGAGGGGTCTTGAATGGTGTTCTTGAGGGTTACATGTTTTACTGTTGTACATTTTCCATCCATGAGAGATGCAATTGGACAAAGATGAGAAGCACATCTTAATCTTCAATGCAAATATTTGATTCTTTGTTATTGCAACTATTGCAAACACTTTTTTCCTCTCATTCTTGTCATAAATGACGCATTGGCCATTCTCCATCAAAACTTTGTATCCATTTTGGATCAATTGTCCAACACTCATGAGGTTATGCTTTAACCCTCGAGCAAAAAACACATTTTGAACCTCCTTCTTCTCACCTTGCTTATTGCAGATCATGATAGATCATTTTCCCTTGACTGGAACTATTCCATTGTTCCCCATTCTAATCTCAGATTTAACATTTTTATCAATGAAAGAGAATGGAATTTCATTACCACTCATTTGGTTACTGCAACTAATGTCCAAATACCAGACTTCGGGGTTGCCTTCTTCACCAATGTTGCACATGATGAAGGTTGTGGATTGATTACCTTCAACCACTTTTGAATCAACCAAATTTGCATTCTATTTTGATTGATTATTGTGCTTTTTCTAGCACTCACTTGCATAATGCCAAAACTTATGACAGTAGTAGCACTCAACGTTGCTCTTGTAATTTCTCTCATTTGAACTGTTGTTCTTCATGCCTCTTCGAGATTTGTTCTGTGAGTTGCTTACTCCCTCTTGGTTGCTTGCTCATCTCGAGCTTTCTCCTCCAACATTTCCTTGTCTGGATATGCATCTACCACATCAAGAGTGGTTTCTACCTCTCCCCCCACCTCTTGCATTTGAATGAGCTTTAAAATCTTGCTCTTGGGAAAAAATAGTAAACCTATTTAGGCGTTGCTCATGGGTTTGAAGAGAACCCATCAACTCATCCACCATCAAAGTAGAGAGGTCCTTCACCTCTTCAATATCAATGACGAGTGCATCATACCTCATGGGTAGACACTTGAGGATCTTTTCAACAATCTTATGCTCCTCCATCATTTGTCCATTATTTCTCAACTAGTTTATCAAACCCGAGAACCTTGTGTGAAACTCTAAGATGGTCTCACTTTCCTTCATTTCAATAATCTCAAACTCTCTTCGAAGTAACTGGAGTTTCATGGATTTAACTTTATCATTCCCTTTGTAACTGGTTTGGAGGATTTCCCAAGCTTCCTTTGCATACTCAGCCGTTGCTATTCTGGAAAAAATGGTCTCTATCAAGGCTGCTTCTATCAAACTCAATGCCTTAGCATCTTTCTTTCTTTGCTCCTTCAACTGGGTCTTCTGGTTATTTGTGAGAGTTGCAAATGCAATTGGGTCAATGATATCCATGAACCCATTTATCAAAAAATCCCACAAATCATTTACAACCATTATGGTCTTCATCTTCTTTACCCAAACATCATAGTTCTATCCATTAAAGGACGGTGGTTGCTACCAACTCTTTCCTTCATCTCCAGCCATGTCTCCTACATAATAAACTTGATACCAAAACAAAACAAATTCCCTAAATCATGAAGAAATGGGGCCTATGGCTCTTATGCCATGTAGAAGATTTGAATGCTCATAAAATAAACACACACAAAGCTGCTACTCTGATTTCTAGTCAAGCTGGAAATACCCAAATCTCAAATGCAAAAACACAAGGAGACATGCAAAATTGTTCTTCTATTCGAAATGCTGGAAATTACAATGCAGAAATGAAACAACATAAAACTCTAAAAACAAACTACAAACTACCTATTACAATTTTTTGGGAGTGAACAGTTGCTCAACCAGATCATAGACAATCAGGAGCTACTCAGAGCTCTCTATTCCTATTCGATTGGAACTATCTGATGTTCATGGAAAACACTGAATGATCAAGAGAAATCTTGCTCACTACAAACACTCTACAAAATGTTCTGAGAACATTCCCTATTGTTGTTGCAACTTTTCTTCTTGTTTCTAATCTCTTCCTACTGCAAAAACTGACTAACAATCAACCTACAGACTGGGAGAAAATTCCCTCTATTTGTCTCATTAAAAAAATCCCTCTCAAATTCGAAATTACCTACCAACATTAATTGGGAATTCAAAAATTCCTACTTCATTTAATTCTGAGCAGTCAGGAGCTGGAGGGATGAAGATCCCAAAAACTGCCATTGAAAAATGGCTCCTGACAGGTAGGTAAGGCAACGACAGGCTCAAGGACAAAAAATGTTTCCAACAACATATATCTATTGCTAGCTTGATAACAATAGTAGATGTTGATAATCTTTGTATAAAGACTCCCTTGCCAACGATTCCCTTTGTTGATTGTTCTAACTCCTCGTGTTGACATGTGAGAAAGTATAATACTCATGGCAACTTCCTCTAAGGCTCTTGATTAATATATGATGGCAGTGGTATGAGCAATGTCCTTCCAAAGGATATGTAGTATGTCTTTTATTTGATGATGTGCTTGGTCGAAATCAACACAAGTTGGATCTTCAAGAAAATTCCATGATTATATTTGTCTCCTAGCGGCTGAGACAAATTGAACAATTATGTTCGCCTTCATTTTATTTATTCTGGCACTTTATGTGACCATCTTTGATCTATCACAATTTGTCTTGATTCAAGAAACTCCCAATTAGATATCGACTCTTCACAATTGTTAATTTGAAGACTCCCATGAAATATCTGGTGGCTTATAAATATTCAACCTTTCATCAGGCTTGATTGTTGATTTGGTCATTCACTATTTTGTCCTACATGATTTTACCGCTTCTCCAAAATAGACAATGATAGAATAATAAATTTGTGACTTACTTCACAAATTCCTGGACATAAGCAACTCCTTAGAAATATTGCAACTCCCGTGATATCATTCCAAGTTGGCGGTTTATAATTTGGCCACAATATAAAGCGATTGCTTCACTTTGACAAATATCAACTCTTCTATGAGATTTTATATGTCTACAATAATTCAATCCTCCCAACAACTCAAGGAAATAATCTCAACTTCAATAATTTAAAATAGTCAATCAACATTTTCCCAGCTTCCCATTTTGTTTATTTGACTTCTCGATTTGTAATCTATGCCACTATAAACACCTCAAACGATCATGGAATATGATATAGAATTTTCCTGAGATGTCAGGAACAATGACGAAAATTAAAAAATGATAGGGAAAACCCTAATTATAATTTCCTTCAATACTGCAAATTACCACATCTCTGATTTGAATTGCATCAATAAATAATTTCTTCCAAAATAAAATAGCTATCACCTGATAATATCAAATTGTATATGTTAAAAATTGAAAAACTAAATGATTTAAACTATAAATCCAAATCAATATTTCAACATAACATCAATGGAGCATTTCTTAAATGAAAACACATGCAAAATGAGATTATACTATGAAAACCAAAAAAACATGAGCATTCAAAAGAAATCAAACTCCATTGTTTTCCTATTCACCATGTTCTTGGTTTATGTATTTGATGCTCTTAGATTTTTATGAGCACAAGTGCAACAAGAAGTTGTGATGAATGAAAGAGAGGATTGATAATGTATGTGGTTTTTGGTGAGAATAAGGGATTTTATAGATGAATTCATGGGGTGAATTCAAGTTACGGGAGAGATGTGGGATAAAAGATTGAAGTGGGACAATGCATATTGCAATTAATTGAAATTAATTGAAATGAGAGAGATAATGGGTGGATTTTATGATATGATGTAGGGTTAGAAGCTAGATTAAAGTGGATTTGTGAACTTAAAATTATTTAATGGATTGATGTACTTAAATGGTTTAAATAAAATATGTAAATAGATGCAAATTAATGTAAATATATGTATGGATAATTATTATGAAATGATTTATGAATAAATGATGGATAATGCAAATGGATAAATGCTTATGATATTTTAATGATTTAAGTGGATTAATGAATGAATAGAAGAAAGATAGTAAATGAATTTATTAACATATAACATTATCCATTTAATTAATAGAGAAAAAATAGGATAATTGCGAGGACAAATTTTGAGTGTCTACATGAATAACCCTAAAATTGCTCTCCTTAGCAAAATATTATTCAAGAACCAAAACTGAACAGTTAAACCGAATGTGAACTCTGTAGTGAATCCACCCTTTGAAAGAGCTAGGTTTTCGTACAACTCTCTCCCAATCTACTGAAGGTTTACATCCCTAGAGATCAACCTGACCTAAGATTCAAGCCTTTGCATAAGCATAAGAAAAATAAATTCATCAATGGATGATCAAATGCCTTATGCTCCACTTCTTTTAAAGCTCTAAAGGAATCTTCCAGAAGAAGCCATCTTGTAACTAACCCAACTTCTAGAAGGAATTTTATTTTATAAAGTGACATTTTTAATATTTTATTATTTTCACTTTATTTTAGTTAAAATAATTAACTAAAGTCATCGTTTTGAAATAATATTTTTTTGGACAACTTAAATTAATTAAATCACTTTATTAAAATTTTGGGGACATTATAGTCCTCCCTTCCTGAAGATTGATTATCCTGAAGCAATCCACACTTGAATACCCAACACCAACTTCCGAGATCCCATATCATCCTCTGAAATCTGCAAGCTTTGATATCTAAAACACTAAGCTACAAGATATCTACAAATAACATCTCCTTATTTCTCCTAGATAGTAGTGCAATAATCCTCAACATGTAATCGACAAACTCGCCATCACAAACCTTAGTCTTCATAGAATACTATTGTGCTACTCTAATTATCATGCTCTCTAAATCCTCATAAGGATGATGACTCATAATCGAAAGTGAAAATTCCATGCAACATGTAGAATCATTTACCTCATCATTCATAAAATGAGCCTCCATCCTCTTTGTTGTCACTACACTAGGACCACCATTAGCTAAAGCTCTTAATACAATTTTCTTCCCATTTGTCGTGAACTCTAGCTCCATTCATTGGAAATACGGCATTTATCTTCCAAGTAACCGTAGCCACTAAATGCCCAAAACAATGTCAAATTCACCAATCCCAACTACATAAAAATCATCTACATAATCATTCAACCGCACACTCAACTGGGTAACCTTCTTAGTGTAACTCATTTTAAACCCATTAGCCATCGTAGCTCTAAAACCTAGAAATTTCTCAGTCTGCAATCCCTTCCTCACAACCAATCCCTATTCAATGAAGTTGTCAGTAGCTCCACTATCAATCAAACAAGTGACCCATTGTCCCTTAACTACTCCACTCACTCAAAAAGGATGATACTTGGGAACTCTTGATAATGCTGCAATAGTAACTTGATAGGTATCATCATGCTCCTTCATCTCAATATGAGGCTGCTCACCCTCACTCTCTAAATCAATATTAGGGACCTCCTCATCCTCTAATTCACCACAATAAGATGTGGCTTTCCTTTCCCAAGGCATCTATTCCCAGGCTCCCATGGTTGTTTGCAAGTGAAACATAGCTTCTTCCTCCTGAGCTCATTCCTTGTTTCAAAATCTAGCATAGGTTGTGTACGCTTGGATCAATTTGGCTTTCCCCAATCCGACTTGTGTTTTGACTTATTATCCTTAAAATTCTTCCTTTGGTGATAAGGTGTAGCTAGTGACTTATCAAGATCTAATGCCAACTGAATAGCATCATTAAGAGTGCTAGATTTAAGTTCCTTGACTAGTCCTCTCATCCTGTCATTTAATTCCTCAATAAACAACATTACCACTCTTTTTTCAGTCATTCCGGGCACCATAATAGCAATCCTTTGGAATTCATTGACATATGTCTCCATATGCCCACTCTGTTTAAGTTGTGCTAGCTCTTTGTAGTATAGCTCCACATCCTTCCTATCAAATCATGCAATCAATCTATCACTGAACTCAACATAAGAATGAATCAAACCATGGTTTTGAGTGATCAAGCCATGATGCCACCAATCATATGTTGTTCCCTCTAAATGCATAGTTGCAAATTTTATTACATCATCCTTCGCCATAGGTTGAAGATTCAATAAGGTATCTAGCTTGTGAATCCAAGATCTTGTTGTGATCTTTCCGCTACCATCAAATGTAAGAAGCGTGAGTTTACTTGTGACAGGTTTCAAGTCCTTTTTCTAACTCCTTGGACTCCTATATTGCCTTGTTCTATTATGATCCCTCCTTTGACTTATGTATCGTTCAAAGGTCAAATTCTCCTTTACTTGTGGTGGTAACAAATCCCATTCATCATCCATTATAATAATGACATTATCTGTGAATGATGCAACTTCATATTCTTTAGAAATCTCTTCTTTTGGGTCATTCCTTGACAAAAAGGTTGGCTGTAAAGGTCTATTAGTCATTTGTGTAGGTGTCCTCTTTGGCCTCGGAGTCCCAACTCCACTTTGATTCTCTTCTTTCTCATGATTCTATCTTCTAGGAATGTTCATCTCTTGTATGGTTGTTGTAAGTTGTTGCTAAGCTTTAGCCACATGTTGTTTCCCTACTACAATACCTCTCATGATTTCTTTGTCATCATCATTAGCTTCATTCCTTGGTGGACTACCACCTCTTCTATCACCCATTGTGTCATATTGTGCATTTGCAATTGGATTTGCTTGTTGATCTACTCTTCTACGAGTATAGTACCTATGTGGACCAACCTCGTGTGGCTACATATGATAGCTCTAAACCCTCTAGGTTGGCAGGATGAAAGTTCTGATGCCACTGTAATATTCCAAACTTACATTGAGTGATATTTTAACGATTTTCCTTAATAATTTTGTGGTGTCAAACTATTTTGCATGATCTATTTGGTAATAATTTGATCTTTATGCATGCAGCTAAGTGAGTTCTAGTTTTTGCAAATTCCATCTAGCACTTAATATAGTTTAGAAACATATAGGCAACTGCCAGACATTCAATGATATCCCACTATGTATATAAGACCGAGTTGAAGTAATGTTGCCAAATTACATTGAAATGTTTCCTCTTCTCCAAAAAGATTGCAACCCTACTGAAGTTCATATTATAGATGAATGATGATACAACTAGATTGCATTAGAAATGATTAAGAATGAACCCAATAGACAAATAATACTTAAATTTCATTCAAAGATATAAATTTACAAAGCATCGAGGCATAGCAATTTACTGCAAATTATAGAAATACCCTTCCCAAGACGTTTCATGAATATTTCTTGAGGATGATACACTGTTCCAAGAGTCAAGCAGTGTATTCTAAGTTCTTTATTCACTAGACACTGTGATAGAGTTACAAACATACCTAAAATTTCCAACATACATACAAATGATAATCGATGAAGACTTCTAATGTTGCAGACACATTTGTTGATAGCACATGTTTTCTCAATGCTTGGAAATTATAATCTCATGATTTCCCTTGAATGTCTTAGATGTTATTACCAAAGGTGGTGATTATAAAACAACCCGACTCCTTTATTTGGTGAAGAAAGCCCGATGATGATACAACGGTTGAGATAAATATAACATCTCCCTGATATGTGAAGCATTTCAGTGAAATGAATGCCTAGTGATGCCAACAGGTGCACCTAGATGATTTAAGCAGATTTTGTCCTTATTCAAATGGCCACAACCTTTAATATGAGATAGATATACATGTTGTTGGATTGATAACAATCATAGATATTGATGATCTTTGTCTAAAGACTCCCTTGCCAATGATTCCCTTTGTTGATTGTTCTAACTCCTGGTGCTGACACGTGAACAATTATAATACTCTTGGTGGCTTCCTCTAAGGATCCTGATTAATATATGATGGCGGTGGTATGAGCAACGTCCTTCCAAAGGATATGTAGTTTTTCTTTTATTCAATGATCTACTTGGTTTATATTAGCACAAGTTGGCTCTTCAAGAAAATACCATAATTATATTTATTTCCTACTGGCTGAGACAAATTTAATGATTATATTTTCATTCACTGTATTTATTCTTGCACTTTATTCGACCATCTTTGATCTATCATGATTTGTGTTGATTCAAGAAGCTCCCGATTAGGTGTTGGCCTCTTCACAATTATTAATTTCAAGACTCCTGTGAAATATCTGGCGACTTATAAATATTCAACCCTTCGTCAAGCTTGACTGTTGATCTGGCTGTTCTCCATTTTGTCCTACATGAGTTTACCGCTTCTCTAGAATAGACAATGATATAATAATAAATCTATGACTTACTTCACAAATATTGGACATAAGCAGCTCCTTAGAAATATTGCAACTCCCATGATATCATTCCAGGTTAGCAATTTATTATTTGTCCACAATATAAAGTGATTGCTTCACTCTAATGAATATCATCTCTTCTATGAGATTTTCTATTACTACAACAAATCGATCCTCCCGATGCTCAAGGGAATGATCTCAACTTCAATAATTTTAAATAGTCAATCGACATTTTCCCAGCTTCTCATTTTGTTTATCTGATTGCTCGATTTACCACATCTCTGATCTGAATTGCATCAATAAATAATTGCTTCCAAAATAAAATAGCTATCACCTGATAATATCAAATTGTATATGTTAAAAATTGAAAAACTAAATGATTTAAACTATAAATCCAAATCAATATTTCAACATAACATCAATGGAGCATTTCTTAAATGAAAACACATGCAAAATTAGATTATACTATGAAAACCAAAAAAACATGAGCATTCAAAAGAAATCAAACTCCATTGTTTTCCTATTCACCATGTTCTTGGTTTATGCATTTGATGCTCTCAGATTTTTATGAGCACAAGTGCAACAAGATGTTGTGATGAACGAAAGAGAGGATTGATAATGTATGTGCTTTTTGGTGAGAATAAGGGCTTTTATAGATGAGTTCATGGGGTGAATTCAAGTTACGGGAGAGATGTGGGATAAAATATTGAAGTGGGAAAATGCATATTGAAATTAATTGAAATGAGAGAGATAATGGGTGGATTTTATGATATGATGTAGGGTTAGAATCTAGATTAAAGTGGATTTGTGAATTTAAAATTATTTAATGGATTGATATACTTAAATGATTTAAATAAAATATGTAAATGGATGCGGATTAATTTAAATGTATGTATGGATAATTATTATGAATAAATGATTGATAATGTAGATGGATAAATGCTTATGATAAATTAATGATCTAAGTGGATTAATGAATGAATAGAAGAAATATATTAAATGAATTAATTAATAGATAACATTATCCATTTAATTAATAGAAAAAAATAGGATAATTGCAAGGACAAATTTTGAGTGTCTATATGAATAACCGTGAAACTGCTCTCCTTAGCAAAATATTATTGAAGCACCAAAACTGAATAGTTAAGCTGAATGTGGACTCTATAGTGAATCCACCCTTTGAAAGAGCTAGGTTTTCATACAACTCTCTCCCAATCTACTGAAGGTTTACATTCCTAGAGATCAACCTGACCTAAGATTCAAGCCTTTGCATAAGCATAAGAAAAATCAATTCATCAATGGATGATCAAATTCTGTATGCTCCACTTCTTTTAAAGCTCTCAAGGACTCTTCCAGAATAAGCCAACTTGTAACTACCCAACTTCTAGAAGCAATTTTATTTAATAAAGTGACATTTTTAATATTTTATTATTTTCACTTTATTTTAATTAAAATAATTAACTAAATTCATTGTTTTGAAATAATATTTTTTTGGACAACCTAAATTAATTAAATCACTTTATTAAAACGCTGGGGACATTACAATCCTCCCTTCCTGAAGATTGATTGTCCTGAAGCAATCCACACCTGAATACCCAACACCAACTTCCGAGATCCCATATCATCCTCTGAAATCTACAAGCTTTGATATCTGAAACACTAAGCTACAAGATATCTACAAATAACATCTCCTTATTTCTCCTAGATAGTAGTGCAATAATCCTCAACATGTAATCGAAAAACTCACCATCACAAACCATAGTCTTCGTAGAAGAATGTTGTGCTATTCTAATTATCATGCTCTCTAAATCCTCATAAGGATGATGACTCATAATCGGAAGTGAAAATTCCATGCAACATGTAGAATCATTTACCTCATCATTCATAAAATGAGCCTCCATCCTCTTTTTTGTCACTACACTAGGAGGACCATCAGCTAAAGCTCTTAATATAATTTTCTTCCCATCTACCATGAACTCTAGCTCCATTCGTTGGAAATCCTGCATATATCTTCCAAGTGACTGTAGCCACTAAATGCCCAAAACAATGTCAAATTCACCAATCACAATTGCATAAACATCATCCACATAATCATTCAACTGCACACTCAACTGGGGAACCTTCTTAGTGTAACTCATTTTAAATCTGCCAGCCATCGTAACTCTAAAACCTAGAAATTCCTCAGTCTGCAATCCCTTCCTCACAACCAATCCCTATTCAATGAAGTTGTGAGGAGCTCCACTATTAATCAAACAAGTGACCCGTTGTCCCTTAACTAATCCACTCACTCAAAAAGGATGATACTTGGGAACTCTTGTTAATGCTGCAATAATAACCTGATAGGTATCATCATGCTCCTTCATCTCAATATGAGGCTGCTCATCCTCACTCTCTAAATCAATATTAGCGACCTCCTCATCCTCTAATTCACCTCAATAAGATGTGCCTTTCCTTTGCCAAGGCATCTATTCCCAGGCTCCCATGGTTGTTTGCAAATGAAACATAGCTTCTTCCTCCTGAGCTCATTCCTTGTTTCAAAATCTAGCATAGGTTGTGTACGCTTGGACCAATTTGGATTTCCCCCATCTGACTTGTGTTTTGACTTATTATCCTTGAAATTCTTCCTTTGGTGCTAAGGTGTAGCTGATGACTTATCAAGATCTAATGCCAACTGAATAGAATAATTAAGAGTGCTAGATTTAAGTTCCTTGACTAGTCCTCTCATCCTGTCATTTAATTCCTCAATAAACAACATTGCCACTCTTTTTTCATTCATTTCGGGCACCATAATAGAAATCCTTTGGAATTCATTGAAATATGTCTCCATATGCCCACTCTGTTCAAGTTGTGCTAGCTATCTATAGTATAGCTCCACATCCTTCCTATCAAATTGTGCAATTAATCTATCACTGAACTCAACATAAGAATGAATCAAACCATGGTTTTGAGTGATCAAGCCATGATGCCACCAATCATATGTTGTGCCCTCTAAATTCATGGTTGCAAATTTGATTACATTATCCTTCACCATAGGTTGAAGAGTCAAGAAGGTATCTAGCTTGTGAATCCAAGCTCTAGTTGTTGTGATCTTTCTGCTACCATCAAATGTAAGAAGCGTGAGTTTACTTGTGATAGGTTTCAAGTCCTTGTTTTGACTCCTTGGCCTCCTATATTGCCTTGTTCTATTATGATCCCACCTTTAAATTATGTATCCGTATAAGGTCAAATGCTTCTTTACTTGTGGTGGTAACAAATCCCATTCATCATCCATTATAATCATGACATATTCGTGAATGATGCAACTTCATCTTCTTTAGCAATATCTTCTTTTGGGTCATTCCTTGACAAAAAGGTTGGCTGCAAAGGTCTATTAGTGGTTTTTGTAGGTGTCCTCTTTGGCCTGGGAGTTCCAACTCCACTTTGATTCTCTTCTTTCTCATGATTTTATCTTCTAGGAATTTTCATCTCTTGTATGGCTATTGTAAGTTGTTGCAAATCATTAGCCACATGTTGTTGCCCTGCTACAATACCTCTCATGATTTCTTTGTCATCATCATTAGCTTCATTCCTTGGTGGACTACCACCTCTTCTATCACCCATTGTGTCATATTATGCATTTGCAATTGGATTTTGCTTTTGTTTTTCTCTTCTACGAGTATAGTACCTATGTGGACCAACCTCGTGTGGCTACATATGATAGCTCTAAACCCTCTAGGTTGGCAGGATCAAAGCTCTAATACCATTATAATATTTCAAACATACATTGAGTGATATTTTAACAATTTTCCTTCTAGTTTAACAATTTTGTGGTGTCAAACTATTTTTCATGATCTATTTGGTAATAATTTGATCTTTATGCATGTAGATAAATGAGTTATAGTTTTTGCAAATTCCTTCCAACACTCATCATAGTTTAGAAACATATAGGAAACTTCCAAACATTCAATGATATCCCACTATGTATATAAGACCAAGTTGAAATAATGTTGCCAAATTACATCGAAATGTTTCCTCTTCTCTAAACAGATTGCAACCTTACTGAAGTTCATATTATAGATGAATGATGATACAACCGGATTGCATTACAAATGATTAAGAATAAACCCAATAGACAAATAATACTTAAATGTCATTCAAGGACATAAATTTACAAAGCATCAAGGCATAGAATTTTTTTGCAAAATATAGAAATACCCTTCCCAAGACATTTCAGGCATATTTCTTGAGGATGATACACTGTTACATGAGTCAAGCAATGTATTCTAAGTTCTTTATTCACTAGATACTGTGATAGATTTATAAACATACCTAAAATTCCCAACATACATACAAATGATAATCGATGAAGACTTCTAATGCTGCATACACATTTGTTGATAACACAAGTTTTCTCGATGCCTAGAAATTATAATCTCACAATTTCCCTTGAATGTCTTAGATGTTATTACCAAAGGTGGTGATCATAAAACAACCTGACTCATTTATTTGGTGAAGAAAGCACAATGATGATACAACGGTTGAGATAAAATAACATCTCCCTGATATGTGAAGCATTTCAGTGAAATGAATGCCTAGTGATGCCAACAGGTGCACCTAGATGATTTAAGCAGATTTTGTCTTTATTCAAAAGGCCACAACCTCTAATATGAGATAGATATGCATGTTGTTGGCTTGATAACAATCGTAGATGTTGATGATCTTTGTCTAAAGACTCCCTTGCCAATGATTCCCTTTGTTGATCGTTCTAACTCCTGGTGCTGACACGTGAGTGTAATGAGGATTTTCTGCAAAATAGAATTGTTAGTTACATACACATGCATATATTATTAAAATCCACAAATCAATAGAATGCATAGGAGAAAACAAGAAAGGAAAATAATGAAACAGTCTCACCCAATCCTTCCTCCTCGATGGTTGACTTCCATTGCACCTTCTAGCTTGCTGAAATATAAAATGTGCCCTCAGATTGTGATGAGCAAACTTCTATATTATGGACTAGACCTAAGTCAAGTGTTGAAGGATCTTATGAAATTGCAAGAATGAAAATGAAGAAGAAGAAGCAGTAGAAGATTAAGAAAATGCCTATGAGAGATTTTCCTACATGTGAGAGAGATAAAATTAAGAGATTCAGAGCTGAAGACAAAATTGGCATTTTATAGAAAATGTCATTTTGTATGGACAGATGAGATTAAAGATTGATAAGTGCCCTAGAATCTGTGGTCAAGATTAAAAATAACAACCCCTTAATTAGGGTTAGGGAAACTCTAAGATGAAATTCAAATTGAGTGGACAAGATTTAATTTAAGAAATTAAATCAAGGAATGAGATTAGTTGTGATAGTGAGATGAGAATTAGCAAGTAGAAAAAGGATGAGATAGGAAATCAAGTCATTTTAGAAATAACTTACTTTGTGGAGAGAAATGCTATTTTGAAATTAATATTTTAAACTAATTCCAAAATGGTGAATTCATGTGATAGTAAATAATAATAATTTAAAATTATTTACTTGGAAAGAGGGAAATTGCCAATTTAAATAAAATGGTTTTATTTAAATTTAGAAAGAAAATCAATAAGACAATTTAATAATTAAGATTATTCAATTGTCGAGGAAAATTAGAAAGTGGGTAATTTTAAATATGATCTTATTTAAAATTAGAAAGAAAGTTGAAGAGCATAATAATTAAATAAATAATAGGAATTTATTTAATTATGAGCAGACATAAATAATTAATGACATATTAAATAAATAAATAAAGTTTATTTATTTAAATAATCATGAGGAAGTAATGGACTAATAATAATTAAATAAATTTAAGAATTTATTTAATTATAGAGTGGCATAAGAAATTAGCGACGTATTTAAATAATAAATGTAATTTATTTATTTAAATAGTCAGGAGGAATAAAAGACGTGAATTAATTAAATAATTAAAAAATTATTTAATTAATAGTTGACATTGGACTATAGGACATAATTAAATATTTTAATTATGTTGAGACGAAGCATGATATAGAAAAATGTGGTTTGCGGGTCTAGGCCATTTTTATGTTTCTACATTTGCCCCTCTTTGTCATAATGCAGCTTGTCACATTGTGGCAAAGAAAACAAGTCAAGAATATGCCCCAGTGAAAAATAGGATGAGGAAGAATGACGAGGAGGTAACAGTATGGCCCCTCGAGAGGACAGTTGGGTTCCAAGAATACGAGTCGGTTCTCGAAATGGATTAGAAAGACTAGAAGATGAAAGACAAAAGTATATAGGAAAGATAGATAAGGATGATAATGATGCAGACTAGAAGAAATGTTAGAGAGAAAAAGATGAATGTTAGGATAGAAGACATGGATGTCGATATGGAGAAGGAGATGCAAGTTAATGTGGAAAAAGAAATGCATTTTAGAATCCTTCAACGTTTGCCAGAGTACTAATAAGTGTTGCTCGAATCATCATTGGGCGGTAAAAATGACACAAATGGACAACACACACTAGGGTATGACATAGACCAAGGTGTGTAAGGTCATCCACTTGCCAAATAGACAATCACAGACAAGGAATGTTCTAACTCATACTAGAGGCCAATTTTCTCCAGTCTTTTTGTCAAGACAATCCACAAACAACAATCAAAGAAAAATAGAATAGATCATGAGATGTCATCACACCTCTAAATCCTTCATGGGACATCCTCGAGGTAGCTAGTAACATGACCGAAAGACAAGTCAATGCAAAGATAAGACAAAATAGCCAAAAATTAACAGTCATTTACTTGTATTGCCAATGTTTGTTTGCCGAAGATTAATTGTTTGATAGTTTGATAGTTTTGATGGTTTGATGATTTGATGGTGCCTAAGGTCAGGAAGGACACATCCTGGAAAGGAAAATGAGATTTTGACGAGGTCCAAATCCAAGAAGGACACATCTTGAAGAGGACCAAAAGTGATGAGATTGACGTTTTGACCAATCTTTTGGCAAGTTGATTGATTTTGACTGTATGATTGATTGGCTTATGTTGTCTGATTTTGACCAATTTTGACGTTGATGCTCGAATGACTGTCTTGTGTCAAGTGCGGCTATGTCTGCTTTATTTGAATGATGCGACCATGTTTGACTTATGATTTTTATTTTAACAAACCTAAAAGGACTAACCTAATGTCTCGGGGATTCAAAGATGAATCTTGCCTGCGTAGAAAATGGGCAGAGACAACGTAGTTCAGACTGGGATAAAGATTGACTGACGTGATTGACTTGACAAGATACGACTGAATTTGACTTTGTGTTGAGATTTTTGACACTTTTTTGAATGTTTTTGTGTTTTTTTTAGGACATTTTTCAATTTTTAGGTCTTTTTTCAGGACTTTTTAGGATTTTTATGACTTTTTTCAGGACTTTTTCCAAATTTCTTTTTTTGATGTTTTGTGAAAATTTTGACAAATGCATGTGAATGATGCTGACGCACATGGATCCAAGGACAACTATGATTTTTCTGCTAGTCAAGTTGAATATTGATTGGCAGGTGATGATGACAATGACAATGTTGTTTGACGTGGGAAGGACACATCCTGAAACAACGTGAAGATGACAATGATATGATAAAATGATAGAAGTCTGCAGCAGGTCCAGGGATAAAGTCAAGGAATGTTTTGGATAATGTGCTAGGTTGCCATATTGTTGCATTTGGAATGACTTCGTTAGGGCCAGAGGGGATGACAAGGGATATTTAGACCATTGACAAGGGAAACCAAGATGGGTGATAGGTATAAAAGGACAATGGATGGCATCGGTAAAAGATGGGAGACATGGATGGCTTGGACCAGGAGAACTATCATATGGTCTCCAAGGATGATGTCGCATAGGGGATAATGAGGCTATGAAGATAATGACATGATATTCGATGAATAAGGTATGACCAAAAGATAGACATGTCAAGAGTTTTTCACAAAGCATGACTTATATTTGTATTTTAGTCCTTATCAAGATCAAAGTAGGTGGGAAAATGGACGAAAAGTGATAAGGTTTAGATGGATATATGGAAATTTCATAGAAAATGTCATGTGAAAGGCATGGGAGATGAGACAACTTGCCCCCAAGTGTAATGGTCCACCTAGATGATTTTATTCTACTCATGACGCCAGGTTTTCATCATGGTACTTATCCAAAGCGCCATAAGAATGGTTTTCAGTATTGGATGAAATTTTTCTCTTTACTATTTTTGTCATTTTTATTTTTATTTTTTTGGTGTCACCATGATGCTTGTTTGCCAAGTTTTTATCAAGGTGATGATTTTTTTTATTTTTCAATTTTTTTTTAATTTTTGAGTTTTGTCGGATAGCCTTGATGCTTTAGATGACCACTACTGTGCTAAAGCCTTTGACGATGCCGATGTAGAGGCTGGTGCCATGACATGCCAATAATGACCTTTCTGAAGTAGTTGCCTTGTCAGGATGATAGTGCTTGCATACAGCTGATTGATGCCATTGTGATCCTTGTTGATACTAGAGTTGGCCTTATTTGAATACGCACATCGTGATAGAGTACCATGAGAGTCCTTATGATAGAGAGTTGTTGCCAAAATGTGATAGATTTGTGACATGGGATGTTTGGACTTTAAGGAGGATGTAGGATTATGATGGATGATGGTGGATGTGGACGAGTTGGTTGGATGTTTAGATGTATTGATTTTTATTCTCCAAACTTTAGGTGTCGGGTTAGGATGTTGTTTGGAATCAAAAGATTCATATGTCTTTCTTGATGTCCATTTTGACAGAGGTGGACATGTATTATATGTGGAAGTCCTCTTGTGGTGTGGCTCCACATTTGGATTGACTTTTGGATTTGGCATATTTTCTTTGCCTAATTCATTCTTTTCTTAACTTGAACCATTTTGTTTTGGGATCCATTTTAGCTTCATTTTTCCACTTGTATTTTTGATTAATTTCATGGCCTTTGACATGTGATTTTGAACTTTGGATTTGTAAGAATTTTGTTGGTTCTAAATGGAAGGTTTATTCATGATGGAATGATGGTTTGGGGTGTGGAGGGAAGGGGTGTTGGCAACAATCTTATGACAAGGACTACTCATGACACCCATTTTGATGTTTGTATGAGATAAAGTTGCCTCCAATATCGAGGAGGGACCATTAACATCATTAGATTTTTTGACTGAGGAGTAGCCAAGACCTTGATGTCTATAATCTGTCTGAACTTGCACAGGTTCTGTAACTCCTTGCTCATGTAGGCCTAGTCATTTTCCTTGATAATGCATGTTCTGACAAATTCTGTTTCTGATGAGGTACTTGTTACTTTGGAAGCAAGATGCCAACCCATCCTTATTATGGAAATTAATGCTCAGAATCTTCTCATCTGTAAGAAAGCCTGCTTTGAAAAAGATAGATGATTTTAATTGATAGGATGTTGTAGCTTCACTGACATGTTGGATAGATTTTTTATTTATATTTTCGGTTTGATTTTCTGACATATCAGATTTTGATGATTTTGCTAGTGCTTTCAAGTTGATGTTGAAACCATCTTCATGGTCATTGTCATAGGCCCTACTGAATTCAGTTATAGCTTGATCATTTGCAAATATGTCCATGCTAGAAGAATCTTGTTCTAGTGGTAGATCATTTATGTGTCCCATGGAGGCAAGTGTCTCATTGTTGGTAGTGTCAATGTTGGAAGCTTGGAGAGGGTCCTCTTCAAGTGTTTGATCATGACTGGAATAAAGATCAAGGAGTGGATAATTTTGGACTTCTTGATCAAAGATAGTGTCTTGATCAAAGATGGGTTCATTTTGAATGACATGGTTTTGGATGGACTCTTGACCAAGGATAGGTGTCTTTGGTATGCCATGATTGTCTAGGAGGACTTCTTGAATGGATGTAAAGATGGGGTCATAGAATGGACTAATTTGATCTTGCCATGATGGTGATGTTATGATGTCGTGCTTTGAACTTGCCTCTTGACATGTATCCTCAAGTGTAGGATGGGACTTTGGAGACCATGACTAGATATGTTTTCATGAAAACATGGAGTGTCTTGGAATGGATTGGTGTATAATGGACTAGGATATGACATGGAGGTTTGGACTTGGTTGAGGGATGAAGGGCTAGAATAGGACATGAATTCCTGACAAGGATATGACGTGGATGGAGGACTAGGATATGACATGAATGGAGGATTAGGATGAGATGAAGGACTAGAATAGGACATAGATGCATGACAAGGATATGACGTGGTTGGAGGACTAGAATATGGTGTGGATGGAGGATTAGGATATGATGTGAATGAAGGACTAGGATATGATGTGGATGGTTGGTTTCCCCTGTCAATGTTAGGGTGGGGACAATAGGTGGATGTTTGTTGTGGATGAATTGTTGGATTTGTGTTAAAAGATTTGTGATAGGGAGGGGAAATAGATAGAGGACTAGGACTTATAGGTTGTTGGTAGGAGGGATAGATGGATGGAGGGCTAGGAGTTGTAAATTTGGACATGGATTGGAGGTATAGTGTTTTGAAGTCCCTAACGAGTTTTGCTTGATCATTACTAATGAATTGGCATTCAATTCGACTAGCAAGCATGTCATAGTGGCTTGAAGACATGATGGTGGATGGAATGAGACTAAGACTGTGCAAAATGATAATGAGGACAAAAAGGAATGTTAGATGCAGTGGTAATGAAGACTAAAATGAGTGTCTTATGCCAAAATATTTTTAGGAAAGGGTTACTAACCATTCAAAGTTTGGCCAATGTCTTGATTTGGATTGTCAAAGGACCGGTTTGAAGGACAAGATGACAAAATGACAAGGTGAGATTTCCACACTAGACTAATGAGTTGGAAATAGATCACAAAAGGACAATGACTAAGGATGAGTTTGCTTGACTTGGTCCAATGACAATTTACTTTTTGAGACAGTGGTTTGACAAAGTAAGGAAAGTTTTCCTATCCTAAATTGTGCAAATTTGAGGACTTAAGACTTTGCCTATGCTGAAAATGATGGTGGATTCGCAAGATAAATGCAAACTAAAAATGAAAAGATGGATGACTTGGATGAGTGTTCTCCTGGTTTTGGACAAAGACTGTTGGAAAAAAAGAGGTTTACAAATGCTTGGTCTCGGGATTCCGACAGTAACTGACAAGCAAATGCATCGTTTTAGGTTTCAAATGTGTTGCAGTATCAAATGCGTCGTTCCAAAAGGCAATTGTGTTGCACGAAGGAAAATGCATTACAGAGTAGTAAGATGCATCTTAGATTTTGGAAAATGCATTGCAATATGGCAAATGCGTTGCGGTGTTTAGCAAGTGTTGTGCAAAATGGCAAATGCGGCATTTCGGATTTCAAATGCGGTGAGACAACAATTGCGGTGTTTAGTAAATTAAATGCAGCGAATGATAGGCAATTGTGGCATTTCAAATGGTGATTGCAGCTCGACAGAGCAGATACAGTGTTTGGTCAAGCAAATGCATCATATGATAGTCAATTGCGGTGTTTCAAGTTGCACATGCATTGCAACAGAGCGATTGTGGCTCAAAATTTAGCAATTACGGTTCAACATAGCAGTTGTGCCACATAAAAAAATGATTTTGGACAAAAAAATTCAGCAAATTGCAAGTTTGTTTCAGCTTGGCAAGTTTGTTTCAGATTTTGGGATTGATTTTCATTTGTTCAAGTTGTCTAAAAATAGTTGGCAAACACATGGTGTTGTAAGAAATGAAGAACAACCACATAGAAGACATTTAAAAAATCCTATGGCTGCAAGGATAGTATTCTTATGGATCCCAAGCGGATTTTACTCCAACCTCATATCCTTAGCGGATGAATTTAGAAGCTTGGCCCCACGGGCTCCCCCTTATAGTGCACTCACTTCTCAGGGCAACCAAGCTTCCAACCTCCATGAAACTCCCATGGAAAATTGATCATCTCTACTAAGAATTGCATAGGTGTGGGTGCCTTGGCAACGACCATTGTTGCACCAAAGAATAGAAGGTTTGTGGTTACTAAAACAAAGGTTTTATTTCGGGCACCCGTTCAGAAGGCCACACGAGAGGCATTGCCATCCCATTCTGCAGAGGTTATGCTCTACAAGTTTTGATGCACCACAAGGGTACTAGGGAGTCAATTGCTGGTACACAAGAAGTTCTGTAATGCTAAGCTTTCCTTAACATTAAAATTTATATACCGGTTGGGCGTTGCTTTGGGGTGAGTACTTTTTCCCACCAAAGCAGGCCCAATTTCTAAGGCTAACAAAAGTGAGCCAACATATTCATAGGGAGTCAATTGCTGGTACGCAGGAAGTTCTGTAATGCTAAGCTTTCCTTAACATTAAAATTTATATACCGGTTGGGCATCGCTTGGCTTTAGCGCGTTCTCGGTTTGAGTCGCCTTGGGGTGAGTACTTTTTCCCACCAAAGCAGGCCCAATTTCTAAGGCTAACAAAAGTGAGCCAACATATTCATAGTTCAATCAATCTTTGTTTAAAAACAAATGTTTAAAAACAAAGAGAGAGCACATGAATATACTAACTCACACTCGCATGTTCTTTTTAAGCCCAAATTGAAGTGTGTTGTTGTGACAGCTAACTAAATCACCAAACAGAAAAAAAAAATGGTTCATTTTAACTATTTGTAGTGTTTTCAAGCATGGGGTTCATTTTAACCGTTTGTAGTGTGAGCTAACTATAGTTAGTTTTAAACCCATGAAAAAAAAGAAAAATGATTGTTCTTTTTAATCTCATGCACTTGCGTGATTGTTCATTTTATTTATGAGTGAAATGCAAGTTGTGACATTAAATTGAATAAAAAATATTTTTTTTTTTTGTTAGACTCCAGCTTTGACACATGCTATCACAAAAATATTAATATCCTGATAATCTAGAAGCAAAAACAGGAAGAAACTGCAAAAAAAATAAAACTGATTTTTTTTTTTGCTTACTAGTCATTTGTGTTGTGACAAAGCATATGCGGCTCGCTATGGCGTTTGCGGTTCAGATTCTGGCATCTGCGTTGCAACAAGTTAGTTGCGTCACTCGGGTCATCAAGTGTGTTGCGACAGAGCAATTGCATCGCTCGTGCAATCAAATGCGGCTCAACAGAGCATTTGCGTCACACGGTCTATCAATTGCGTCATTCTGTACCTATACCTGCAAAAAAAAAAAAAAACCATACAAAAACATGTTAAAAAAAAGGAATGTCGGGTTCACCAATGTGATTGAGGATTTTTCTGCATAGGATCATATTAGATTAGCATCATACATGCATATTAATTAAATCCACAATGTCAATGAAATGCATATGAGAAAACAAGAAAGGAAAATAATAAAACAGTCTCACCCAATCCTTCCTCCTCCATGGCTGACTTCCATTGCACCTTTTAGCTTGCTGAAATATAAAATGTGCCCTCAGATTGTGATGAGAAAACTTCTATATTATGGACTAGACCTAAGCCAAGTGTTGAAGTATTTCTTATGAAATTGCAAGAATGCAAATGAAGAAGAAGAAGAAGTAGAAGATTAAGAAAATGCCTATGAGAGATTTTCCTACATGTGAGAGATAAAATTAAGAGATTCAGAGCTGAAGACAAAATTGACATTTTATAGAAAATGTCATTTTTTATGGACGAATGAGATTAAAGATTGATAAGTGCCCTAGAATCTGTGGTCAAGATTAAAAATAACAACCCCTTAATTAGGGTTAGGGCAACTCTAGGATGAAATTCAAATTGAGTGGACAAGATTTAATTTAAGAAATTAAATCAAGGAATGAGATTAGTTGTGACAGTGAGATGAGAATTAGCAAGTAGAAAAAGGATGAGATAGGAAATCAAGTCATTTTAGAAATAACTTATTTTGTGGAGAGAAATGCTATTTTGAAATTAATTCCAAAATGGTGAATTCATGTGATAGTAAATAATAATAATTTAAAATTATTTACTTAGAAAGAGGGAAATCGCCAATTTAAATAAAATGATTTTATTTAAATTTAGAAAGAAAATCAATAAGACAATTTAATAATTAAGATTATTCAATTGTGGAGGAAAATTAGAAAGTGGGTAATTTTAAATATGATCTTATTTAAAATTAGAAAGAAAGTTGAAGAGGATAATAATTAAATAAATAATAGGAATTTATTTAATTATGAGCAGACATAAATAATTAATGACGTATTAAATAAATAAATAAAGTTTATTTATTTAAATAATTATGAGGAAGTAATGGACTAATAATAATTAAATAAATTTAATAATTTATTTAATTATAGAGTGACATAAGAAATTAGCGACGTATTTAAATAATAAATATAATTTATTTATTTAAATAGTCAAGAGGAATAAAAGACGTGAATTAATTAAATAATTATTTAATTAATAGTTGACATTGGACTATAGGACATAATTAAATATTTTAATTATGTTGAGATGAAGCATGATATAGAAAAATGTGGTTTGCGGGTCTTTGCCATTTTTATGTGTCTACAGTGAGCAATTATAATGCTCCCGGTGGCTTTCTCTAAGGATCCTGATTAATATATGATGGCGGTGGTATGAGAAACGTCCTTCCAAAGGATATGTAATTTGTCTTTTATTCAGTGATCTACTTGGTTGATATTAGAACAAGTTGGCTCTTCAAGAAAATGCCACAATTATATTTGTTTCCTACCGGCTGAGACAAATTTAATGATTATATTTGCATTCATTGTATTTATTTTGGCAGTTTATTCAACCATCTTTGATCTATCATGATTTGTGTTGATTCAAGAAGCTCCCAATTAGATGTTGGCCTTTTCACAATTGTTAATTTCAAGACTCTTGTGAAATATCTGGTGATTTATAAATATTTAACCCTTCGTCAAGCTTGACTATTGATCTGGTCGTTCTCTGTTTTGTCCTACATGAGTTTACCGCTTCTCTAGAATAGACAATGATATAATAATAAATCTATGACTTACTTCATAAATTCTTGGACATAAGCAACTCCTTAGAAATATTGCAACTCCCATGATATCATTCTAGGTTGGAAATTTATTATTTGTCCACAATATAAAGTGATTGCTTCACTCTAATGAATATCGTCTCTTCTATGAGATTTTCTATTACTACAACAAATCGATCCTCCCAACACTCAAGGGAATGATCTCAACTTCAATAATTTTAAATAGTCAATCGACATTTTCCCAGCTTCTCATTTTGTTTATCTGATTGCTCGATTTGTAATCTATGTGACTATAAACACCTCAAATGATCATGGAATATGATATAGAATTTTCCTGAGATTCCAGGAACAATGACGATAATAAACAAATGATAGGACAAATCCTAATTGCAATTTCCTTCAATACTGAAAATTACCACATCTCTGATATGACTTGCATCAATAAATAATTGCTTCCAAAACAAAATAGCTATCACTTGATAATATCAAATAACCTTGAAACTTCTCTCCTTAGCAAAATATTATCAAAGCACCAAAAATGAATAGTTAAGCCCAATATGAACTTTGTAGTGAATCCACCCTTTGAAAGAGCTAGGTTTCCATCCAACTCTCTCCCAATCTACTAAAGGTTTTCTTTCGTCCCCAAAGATCAACCTAAACCTAAGATTCAAGCCTTTGCATAAGCATAAGAAAAATAAATTCATCAATGGATGATCAAATTCCTTATGCTCCACTTCTTTTAAAGCTCTCAAGGATTCTTCTAGAAGAAGCCAACCTTTATCTAACCCAGCTTCTATAAGGAATTTTATTTAATAAAGTGACATTTTTAATATTTTATTATTTTCACTTTATTTTTAATTAAAATAATTAATTAAAGTCATCCTTTTGAAATAATATTTTTTTGGACAACTTAAATTAATTAAATTAATTAAATCACTTTATTAAAATTTCAATGTCATTACATATCTGAACATATCACCAAGTCCACACAACCATATCTATCACTCTAGAGGAATGCAGAGCAATTTGGAGAACATTTGAGGCACTCAACTCTATTATTCTACTATCCAAAAAACTGTTACATCTAACTCTTGTTGTAGAAATGTTTATTACATGAAATTTTGGAAATAACCTCTTTGCTAGCTTCCAAACTTAACTCTAGAACCACACAACCAAATCATGCAATGTGGTATAGTATGAACCAAAATACAGCGTCAATGACTTAGGAAAATATGCATTCTATGCCTTCGACAACTTTTCCCAATTGCACAAGTACGAACCTAGACTCAATTGTCATTCATCTAACTCCATGAACATGTAAACATCATTCAATGTGACTTTAATTATCAACAAAATCATGAACCAATGTGTTACAAGCTTAATCATATACACATCATACTTTTGGACTATCATACTAATATGTATACATTTGCTAGGTCTTTCAGACTGACCTTCCTCAAACATTGGCTAGACCCATCATCATCCATGTCAAACCATCTCTTCCAAATTTTGGTCTCACACCATCAATCCATTACTATATAAATATGACACTCTCATCAAGTTGACATCAACAAGGACAACACATATTTCCAGATATCAAGTTCACATCAATGACAACACATATTGGCAACAATATCCCCCTTTGTAATTGATGGTGACACATGTTTATTTACAAATCTTCTCTCCCCCTTATCCGTACTCACTCCCCCTTTGACATCAAGGACAAAGGGAATAAAGTATCTTTCTTATGACAACCACAAAGAAAGGTAATTTTGTATGTACTCCCCTTGATTGTATGATTCATGAGATGGAGATGCCCCAAAACTAGTGCTATCTACAAAATATTTTTAACAACAAACCAAAAAAGATATTGCAATCCTCTGTAAAACTATACAAAGGTAAAACTGTCTGATTTACACCTTTGCAACTTCCTTAGAAGGTAGAATTTTGTTATAAATTACCTTAAGGTGTGCTAGAGTTGCATCCCAGTTTTCTTTTGTTGAGGTAAGAATATTATTTTGGTATTTAAACTGTATGAATAGATCCTTAGCTTCATCCATACTATTAGGAGCCTTCATTTTCTAATTATTCTACTATGCTTCAACTAGAAACCTAGATAATGACGCAAGCCTTACATTAACTGCTTCTCTTAACATGCTGAATTATTTCTTTATCTACTCTCTGGCCCAAAAGTAATGACAACTACAAATGAATATTTTCTATTTGTTCTCTAGTGGATCCATCCTTATATTTTGAAAAATCATATATTCTAGCTATTTGAGTGATCTGTGACTCATTGGAGTCAATCTAGTCCTTGATGCTTTAATGAAATTAGGCCATTTCAAAAAAAATTAATAAAGTGCAGTGAATTCATCAACACAATCCTTAAACATCTTTATGTTTTCTAGAAATTTATTGTGTGCACTAGCACATCGGTAAGATGCTTAAAAGAATGATCCTTAAAAGAATCCATCAAAAGCTTCAATTTATGTTTCAGAGGCAAGGAATAATCTATGTTTACGTCTGGTAGACCTTCTTGAATTACCTTTACAACATCATCTAATGTTTCAATATTCTTCAAATGTTCTTGCATAATCTCTTTCCTTGCTGAAGCATGCAAGATATCATGAAGCTATAACTTATGAAGGGGAGAAATATTTGACAATTCAACTTGTCTTTGATGAGTAGGAATTTGAAGAAGTTGGGTTGTCACCACAGGTTGAAACTGCATATGTAAAGTTGATAGGTCCTTAAAAGAATATGATGATGAAGAACCTTGGCCCATATCCATAGAATTATCTTGATTCTAAACTATTTCCACTGCAACATCCTAAAATTTCTCAAGATCATCCTCTTTCTTTTTCTCATCATTATCCTTATCCTCTTCTTTTTGTTTTCCTTCTCTATCTCCATACCAAAGACTTCATGTTTATCATGCATACTAGGGACATCTTCTCCTTCTTATTGTTTGGAGGGTCCTTGAGCTTCTTGCTAACCAAATATATTTTTCTCATTTATATTTTTTGGAAAAGGAATATTATCAATTTCTTGTTCTTTCGAAGGCACTAGTACATTCATTTCAACATCATTGTCTTGCATTTCTTGTGAATCAATATTGACTTCACTTTGTAATTCATCGATGATTTTCTTTGTGGCATCTTCATTTTTACTTTGAATCTTCCTTTTGACCTCTTCACCCATGCTCATTAGCAAATCTATTATTCTTTTGGTGTGGAGCTCCTTGGCTTGTCTTCGGACAATCTTCTCTTTTTATTCTTGGGAAACAGGAATCCCAACCTTGTCAATTGCTTACAGTTTCAGCTCTTCACGGGCCTTAATGGAATCTTATCTTCTTTGTCTTAAAGCCTCAACTAGGCTATTTGGAGCTTTTTCAACAATTTCATTAAAGGGATTTTTTTGCTTCAACATATATTCAATGACAACCCTTTCAATTGTCTTCTATCTTCTGAAGGAACATCTAGATGTAGCTCCATTGTATCATTAAATAAACCATATTTAAAAATTCCATTAAAGATTTCTCCAAAATCCAAAGGGTCATGTTTGATCGGAGGAGTCTTCTCAGTCTTTTCCTCAACAATATCCTTTCCTTTCTTTTTATGTAAGGAGATTTCTTCTTCTTCTTCTTCTTATCTTCTTCTTTTCTCTCTTCTCCTTAAAACAAAATATTGTACTTCTTCTTCTTCTTCTTCTTCCTCTTCATCATTATCCACATTCATAGGATTAATATTTTACCTTTTTTCCTACTACTTAGGTCTTGGTTACTTCCTCTCTATAGTCTTAGTTTGCATTGGTACCAAAGTAGCATCCCCCCTTATACTGGGAGGTGGTTGAGCAAGTCTAAATTTTTTAGGAGTAGCAGTGGTAGAGACATAACTACTTGTCTTTCTAAGAGCTTGTGGATTTTGTGGAGTGGTTTTAGGATCTTGTGGCACAACCAAAAGACCCTTAGGAGTGCCAAACATCTTTTCCAAATTTGTCTTCATCTTCTCCACCTTTTCGTCTACATTCTTCTTGATCATCTTGTTGGTTATCTCATCATATGTGACAAACCTTTCAACAATGGGATCCCTAGGTTTTTTGAGTAGGATGTCAACATATTCAATCTAGTTAGGTTCGAAGACCTCATAAAAGGAAACTTTGTTATCCATGAAGTTCTTGGAATAATTGCCTCCATGTACCAATTTTCCTTATTCACCATAAAAGTTATATCATTCTTGTATCTCTCTACAACTTGTGAGGGTATCCTACCCTCATTTGCACTTCATTTTGGAATTGTTTTAAAGAATCCCCAAAATATTGTGTCACATTGTTTGGTATCCAAAAAAGTACATGTGTGGTCCCTAATCTGATGTGCAATAGGAATATCCCTTCTCTAGACCACATTCTTCAAACCAAGAAATTCCTTCATGAAATAGAACATGAGACAAATAATAAGAGTGCCATATTGGAAATTGTACCATGAATCCTTGGTTATCCGCTAATTCTCCAACAATTGCTAATACAAGAGTCATAAATATCATAATCCTTTCCTTCCTTTACCATTTGATGAACAATGTAGATTATGGTGGCAGTAGTAGACCCTTCCTTGTTTATGTAATAAAAGTTGTATGCAATGCCCATCATGGCATACCAAACCCTAGTTTAGTGATGTCATCCATAGTTATGGTTCTTTTATTGAATTTTTCTCCTATGAGCTTCGTAACCTCTTCATTCTTCACATCCTTTAGAGTTGGCACAGGTCTGATGGAGCACAACACAATCACAATTCTAATATCTTTCTTTTTGATCAGGTAGGGTTGATCAAGGAAAAATAAATCTTCATGGATATATCTCAAAGTGATTATAACCTATTCATCTTCATAGAAAAAGTTGGGGAAACCCTTCCACACATACGTTTTTCGTCTCCATTTGCATACTCTGGGTTGAGCTAAAAATCATCACCCAAGAGATGATTGATTCTAAGCTCTTCCAACTTCAGATGATTGTACTCATTAAGTTGTGAGTGAATATAGATGCAGACATCTTCATAATGCAACACATTGATGGGAACATGAGAAAACACTCCATCCTTGTCTATCACAATAGATTTGTATGAACGTTTCTTGAATTTTGGCCTTGTCTTTTCCACAATATCAATAACCACATGTGTTGCCTGAATAACTCTTTTTAACACTAGGGTTTTTCAATAAAATTTGAGAAATACGTGTGAGTACTGTTGTCAGGGTTTACACGAAAGATTCACTAAAAACCTTCTTCATTTCCTTAGCTCTTGCACACACTTGATATTGTTTGAATGAGATCAAATTTGATCAAGTAGGGGTTAAATACTCTTCACACCTACCCTAGTTTCTCTATATTAAATGATTTTTTTTGACACAAGCAACTTTTTCATTATTTTGTGATATCACAAAGATCCATGACCATTCAGCAATCTTATGTAGTGAGTGTATTTGCTTCGGAACCTTGAGAAAATTCCATAATATCACTAGATAAATCACCATTAACTATTATGTTGAAGACTTCAACATCTTATGCATTACAATGGTTTAAAAATATTTGAAATTGCAACTCCCCTAGAGACAATGCTTTCTTCTAGTTATCGGAGGATCCATCTGCATGAGGCAGACGTACAAATTCATTATTTTCTTCACTTTATTCCTTTTTTTTCCATATGTTGTTCATTTCCTTCTTTTGTTGATTTGTCATTCTTTTTTTTATGAGCATAACATCTTGCATTATTTCCCTTGTAAAACCTTGCAATGTGTTTTGGTTTATTGCAATTGTAGTAGGTGATACTAGGTTGTAGAGCATAGTTACTTATTTTCACATTAGATCTACAATCATTAGCCCTATGACCAAAATTGTTTCACGTGTAGTGGTAACCATAGAAGGATTGAGAAGTCATAGCATTCTTCTTATTCATAAAACTATTCCTCATCACTTTAATTTTGCATTCATTAGCCTTATGACCAATATTATTGCAAGCATAGCACTAACCATGAAATGATTGCGAGTTCATACCATTGTACCTTGGAGGAATAAATGAATTATAACTAATCTTGCTTCTATATTCAACAACCTTATGTCCAAAATTATTGCAAGAATAACAATAACCTTGAAAATATTGATTGAACCAGGTAGGGGCATGCTGCCTAGCTGGTGGAGGAACTCTGAATCCTTTTTGTCTCCGGACATGAATGAATCCACTTCCTTTCTTGATATCTTGATTTATCTTTGCATCTTCGAAGGATGTCTCCTTAGGTTCTTCAATGCAAGGTTTCTTCTCCCTTGTTTTAGACTTTCCTTTTTCTTTGAAGTTATCATACAAGTTTTCAGATGCATTGGTTATAGGACTTTTCCCTTTTTCAAAACCAAGACAATATTTTTCTTTTGATGGCTCTTGAGAGTTAATCAACTCATCAAGAATCTCAAAACCTCCTTTCAATTTTAAACCCCTGTCAATTTGTTCTTTTTCTTTTTCCAGTTCTTTTCTCAAAGTGACAATCTCTTCCTCAAGCTTTGAATATTTAGCCACTTTATCATTGAGCTTGGTATTCAAGCAATCCTCAATCCTTTTTCCTTCTTCAACTTTAATTATCAAATTAAAGATTACATCTTATGCCTCCTTGAGTTTAGTTTCACATCCTTTACCTCCTTCCATTTGATTTTATAGTTTTCCAATTTATTCTTTTGATTCTCTAGATTGTAAATTCAATTTGATAAAATTGTCTCCTTTAGTTTTTCAACCATGCACTCATATTTCATAGTTATTGTTCTTGCTTCATCCAGATCTTCAACAGTAGACCAGAGTTCTCCTTCAAAATTTACTTCACAATCATCTAGATTGATGTTCCAACCTTTAGGTTCCATTGATTCTAGATCCGATTTTGGAGAGAACATATCATTGATTCAAATCCCATGTGTTCAAATGTAGGATCTACCTTAGTTGTTAGGATTCTTAGATGCACTTGGCTCTGATACCAATTATTGAACACACCAAAATGTTGAGAGGGGGTTGAATCACAATATACTAAAACTTAAACAACTCCATTTGCAAATTGATCATCAAATTGGATTAACTAAAAGAAGAATAGAAATGAAAAAATGCACCACACAAGGACACCAAGATTTTTACATGGAAAACCCAATGAGGGAAAAACCACAATGAGATTTAACTCATAATATATGAAGCTCACTGCTTACAAAAAAATATATTATTGTTTAAAGTTCATTGCTTATGGACTTGCAAGCTAAGATGCACAACCTTAGGGCAAGATACAAGGACCTATTAAAGAGGCTCACTACTTGATAACAAGATACATGAAAATTACAATGAAAACATGAACATGATTTGCTATATAAGAAGCATCTAACATATGCTAATATTGTAATCCCTTTTCACACAATTACTCCACCATATTGAATTTGCACACTTCATATTCAACATACTACACACTCTCTCTCATATTCATTCACAAATAACTATGTTCTTTTATAAATACCCTCCACAACAACTCAAAACACCAAATATGTTGGCTCCAAAAAGAGTGATACTACATAGGTTGACTCCACACATATGCACCATGAAGCAAAATGAGTTGTGGATCAACTCAAGGAATAACTAGGCCCAAAAAAATCACAATACATTCTCCAAAGAAAAATTAATTAATCAAGATCAACCATAAATAAATTAAGAAAACCATATTGTTGGCCCAAACAACATCAACATCACCAAAACTACCAACTGTCCATCTTTGCACCACCGAGGAGAGACCAAAAACATCATGTAGACAAAAATGTGAACAATGTAGGTTATCAAAAATATCCTTACAACCTTTTCTTGAAGTATCGGATCATCATATACTGACACAAATGAAGAAACCCACTAAACATATAAGAATAAAGCATCCCAGATTGGTTGTGACACATCAACACTTAGGATATTGCACTATGATTCACAAAAACATTTGAAACATATATGGATGAATCCATATACCTCTCTGAACATATCCCCAAGTCTGCATATCCATATCTATCACTCCAGAGGAATGCAGAGCAATCTGGAGAACATTTGAGACACTTAACTCTGTTATTCTGTAATCCAAAAAATTGTTGCATCTAACTCTTGCTGTAGAAATTTTTATGACATGAAATTCTAGAAATAACCTCTTTTCTAGCTTCCAAACTTAACTCTAGAACCACAAAACTAGATCATGCAATGCAATAGAGTGCAAACCAAATAATAGAGTCACTAACTTAGGAAGATATATAGTCTATGCCTTAGACAACTTTTCCCAATTGCACAAATATGAACCCAAACTCAATTGTCATTCATCTAACTCCTTGAACATATAGACATCATTCAATGTGGCTTTACTTATCAACCAAATCATGAACCAATATGTTACAAGCTTAATCATATACACATCATACTTTCAGACTATCATACTACTATGGATACATCTGCTAGGTCTTTCAAACTGACTTGCCTTAAAAATTGGATAAACCCAAGTCATCATCCATGTCAAACCATCTCTCCCAAATGTTGTTGTCACACCATAAATCTATTACTATACAAATATGACATTATCATCAAGTTGACATCAACAAAGATAACACATATTTCCAGACATCAAGTTGACATCAATGACAACACATATTTCCAATAGTATGTTTCTTATTTGAACCTTTCTTTTTCTTCCTCAAATTGTGACAATAAGGTATCTACTCTTTATTTTAACCAAAGCTTCATTGTTTGGAATTGGGTTAGTTTGGCTCTTCTGTTTAGGGAGAGATCTACCACAATTTCTTATAGGTTATCCTTTCTCAAACTATCTTATAACTACATCATCTCTTCCCCTTTTTTTTAATCACTATAACAAGGTCATCTAGGAACCCTTCAATAATTTATTTATTGTGTGAGGGCTACTAGAGATATAGTATGAATTTTTTTCTCGATTTTTTTCTTATTCTTCTTATCAACTAGTGGATACATTTGTGTTATCTTCAAAGGAATCCCATGAGAAAATAATGATCTTTTCAATCTATTATAATTTATTATTTCTTCCTTATTTCTTTGTTATGGGAATTATGAGGCTATATCTACCAGTAGTGTCTCCTTCTCTAAAGTATTTTATTTTTTCTATTGAGTTCTTCTTCTTCCTTATCTTCTTTTGTCACAACCTAAGTGTAATGTATTTTTTATTTTTTCTTTGGTTGAAATGGTTGCCTCTCTTTCTTTCACTACTCATTTGTAGAATTTATTTAGTGTCCTCCCTCACTAGTTATGTTTTTCTTCCATAGTGTGTTGGTGTAGTTGCTAATTTTCTTCTCATGGTTATCTTTGGTGATCTTATTTTAATTCCTTCTTGTCCTAGGCCCTCATATGTTTTAGTATCTAATATTAAATCCCAGGGATTTTGATTTGAGGAACTTAGATCACCACACTTATGGTTGAGCTATTTCTTTTGAGACTAGAGAATCAAATGTTTGTTAACGTATTATAAGTTTTGGGTCTTTTGTAATACCCCATTTTTTATGTAGCTTCTCTGTATTATTATCTAAATGTTCTACCACATATTTCTTACATATTTATCCATGAAATTTTTGTAGGTACCAGTAGTTTTTTGCATTTGGATCCTTTAGCAAGGCCAATATTTCCTCTACATTAGCATATACTAGCATATCATCTACCTCATATGGTAATTGTGGTACCCAATAAATGTGTGGTTGTACTAAATCCATAAAGGCATGGTCTTTGTAAACAATAAGGGTAATATCAATTACATATTTTTAGACTATAGAGTATGAAAAATAATCTCTTTGTTTTGCATTTGAGCTTGAAAACCCTTGAAGAATACCCAATACACCTTATTGTATGATGTAGCATATTTTAAATCGTTCACACATGTACTAATTTTAGCTACTACTAGAATATATTTTGTCCTCACCTTTCCTAGGAATCTAGTTAGTTTGTTCATAAAATAAAATTATAGACAAACGATAAATATATATTTACCTAAATTGATATTAGTCACTCCCTTTTGTTCAAGTGATATTATCCAAGACCTCATATAGGTCAAACTCCTTCCCTTGCACTATCGTCTAGTATGCAGTGAGTATTGACATGCCAACTATAGAGCCCTCTATATTTGTGTAGTATATTTTATATGTGACACCCAAGTTTGCATATCTTACCAAAGGGTTTCTTCCATCTGATGTAGCTCATGTTAACTCCATGAACTTATTATTTATTACTTTATTTTAATAAGGAATGCAACCCTTATTCTATAATCATGTGATTACATGGATAGCCTCATTTGTGATGTGATTGGTTTGGTCAGGGTATATATAATTATCATGGATGTAGTTTAAAATAATAAAAATTGAACCCTCCTCCATACAAAATTCAAGTAAATCCTTCCATATGTCTAGCTTAAACTTTCCTATTTGACTATATTGTGGGAAATACTCTTGATTCCATGCTTTCAAAATAGTGATATTTGAAGTGGCTCAAAAATGGTGTGATTAGTATTTGTCAACATTTTATGGATACATTTGTGTACATCCTCAATACACAAGACATTTTTTGGATATTAGAGAATGCACCATCTAAATCTACCTTCATGGATTTGAATAAGTATTTATTATATTTCAAGCATGGGTTATGTTGAGCATCCAAAAGAATTGGGCTAGATATATTTTATAACTCTATTACAATCCATATCAGTAAACAGTCCATAATGGACCTACCATAGCTCATCAATATTCCTTACTCTTCTAGATTGTTCACACACCAAATTTATCTCACTAGGGTTTTTAGTTTATGCAATTGTTTCTATTTTTCTTATGCACACTTATAAAAATTTACAATATGATGTGCTTGTATAACATCTTGTATTTATTTTTATTTTTTATCACTTTGAATGGCATAATCTCCTTAATACAATATGGTCCAAGCCAACATATTTTTAATTATCCTATTTTTTAAAAACTTACTATCATATATGTTTGTCATGTCATTAAACTAGAGTTTTTTGGGTAAAAGGTGCATGCACCTATATTATTATATTAATTTATAGGAATGATTACAATAAAAAGGCTCTATAAGCTAGAAAATAGAGGAGAGATCATAGTGTCCATCAAATGAACAAAATATGGCTAAGAAGAGAGGGGCAACAAGAAGCCCATATAGGAAGACCATATACAAAGAAAAAACAACAGACAACAACACTCTTGGTTACATATCTAGCACATAAACAATGGTAAATGCATACTAGGATGATACTGATTACAACTCTTTGTAGGTATGAAGTTGATTGTCATCAACAACAACCATTAGAGAAAGAGGAGGAGGATTGGGGTGATGAGAAATAAAATATGATAGTGCACGAAAAACCTCAATTCTTTCAATATTATAGTCACAAAATTATAATAAATGTGAGGAAATAGATTTGGAAATTGTGATGGTGTAATCATTGTGTAGACCATGTTTGATAACATTAAACCCATAGTGAAATGCTAGATAATTTTCAATATCATAGTGTTTAAATAAACCTCCAACTAGTGCACAACTACTGAATAGGTCATAGTTTTCTATAGCAGAGTGAAAATACTCCCTATATATCATCTTGATTTCTAAGGAGGTTCTTCATTTTCAACACTATAGTAATCATCATTCAATAGTTGTTTGCAACATCTTCATACTTTAATGCTGTTCTCTATGTTCTTACTCTTTTTGTGACATTATTCTAGAGGCTTCTTAGTCCTTCATTTGTATTTCTCTATTTTAGAGAGGATTTTTTACCATGAGGTTTTTTTCTCCATTTATGAGAGATCTTTTCCTTTATACATGGGTAACTCATAAAACCTAGTTGTTAGGACCCATCTTTTGAATTTTATGAATTTATCATTTAGAGGTTTTAACTACTCCCTAAGTTACACGTATGGGAGGGTGTTAGAGTTAAAGGGTATTTAACTAATTAATTTTTTAATTACTTAGGTCCATTTTCACTCTATATACTTAATCTTAGTTAGGTCATATGCTATTTTGTGTCCCAAGTCATAGTATAAGGCCACATTCACAATATATTTTTATTCTTACCTATGGTTTCTTAAGGGTTACTTTTTTATTTTATCTTTTTACTTTTATAAGGATTTTTTTTATTCACTTATATGTGAGGTTTTCACATTAATGATTATTTATTTTTTGGACCAATAGCTTTTGTCCTTCATAGCTTTGGATTTTTTATCTTTCTTTGACAAATGTTTGATTGTAGGTGATCCTTAGGAGATTTAGGGTTGAGGAATCAACTCCAACAGTCCCTTAATAATTGAATCTCAAATATTTCCTTCCCCAAATCTCCTTGAAATCACCCATAAAATATTTTTCCTTTTCTCTTCCTTTTTCCATAATGATTCATTAAATATATCTTGGATATTCATTCTCCTTATCTTAAGTGGAAAGGGAGATGAATCTTGTTTTGGGGGGTTACATCTTCAAGGTGTATCTTCATCTAAGGAGATGCAATATTTAGTAATTTTTCATTAGTTAGATACATGTCATTAGATAATGAAGATTTTCCCTGGACTAAAAAAAATCATGAAAATTTTATGAAGCATAGCATCATCATCATCCTATCTATCTCTCTCTTTTCTCCTCATAACCTCCTTCAATCATTTATCTCATACCCCTACTAGATACATCATCCAAACAATACTTATTAAAATCTAGAATCTTGATTTTTGAAATTTGAGTTATTAAACATTTTATTGTTGCCTTGAGGTTTGAAAATTGATTCCAAAAAATGGTTTTTAAGTAAAAAATTCTACCAATAAAGCACCCCTAGTTCCAAACTCTAACTGAACACGTCATAATCCTTTAATTATTTTTCCATTCCCATTAGGTTTTATTTGGATTTGATTACTTAGGTAATTAATCTCTTTATTTATCATCATATTTTAGTGATAATATATATCCTCCCAAGTAGGGGCTTTCTAAATCTTCTATAGAAACCCTCCTAGTGCACTCTAATGAGTCCTCCCCATCTCTCTCGTTTATCCTTGTATACCTTTCCTCTATTTCTTAAGTTTGTTTCAAACTCTTCTCCTTGATGCTCATTTTAATTGTCATCTCAAATTACTCAAAAATCTCTCTTTGCCTCTTGATACTTTCTTTAGCCATGTGTGTTCCGAATTTAGTATTTCATTAATTATTTTTATCCATACCTAATAGCTCAAAATAGACTTGCCTTAGCAATCACATCTCTTGGAGATCCTTTTTAAAGATCCCCTCCTTTCCATTTGTAATCCCTTCCCTCTCACAAGATTAGAACCTAAGAAAGTGTTAAAATAGCCAAAAGGGGGTTTGGATTTGGATTTATATTATAACCATCAAATATAAGATAAAAATTAATCTGAAATCAAAACATTAAACCATTTCCCTTCATTACTAGCTAAAATCTTGGTGCAAAAACTTATTTTGAATATTTTAAAGGGTCATTGAAAAAGTTTATAGGCTAGGCATGTGAATACTAAAATATTCCTAAAATACCTATGACAACTCCCTAATAAGGGTATAATATCACATCTTAATGAGGTTTAACATAGAAAAACAAGGATCCAACACAAGATACAATCCCTCAAATGGAACTCTCAAATCATCAAAGGATATCAAACCTTTCATAAATGTGAACCATATTACAAATATCAACCAATGATAATGGACCAATACTATCAAGGATATGGGACTCAATTTATGATAATAGTGAAACATTGAAAAAGAGGGGGGATAGATAGATGGTGTGATGAGGTAGATTCACCAAAATGAAATGATGACCTAGGACACCGTCACTTTTCCTAGTTTCATTAGAAAAAAGAGATCTCCCAAAGATGGAATTGACTTTCAACCTTATGGTGAGTTAACTCTACAGGGATGGGGATCTCTTGTTTCCTAATGATAGAAATGGATGAAATGCACTTTGGGAAGATAGAAATAAAATACTTAATGAACTCAATTGTATGATGTAAAACTTGAAATTCAAAGTATAAGGATAGCACAAACAGAAACAATAACTTTTAGGCAGATCTAAGAAGGGCAGAATGGTATGTACCTAGCTCCAAAAGTGGGTTTTTAAAATTACTGAAGGATAGATTCACCCTAGGGAAAACGGGTCCCTGTACAAGGGTCCAAAATCTGATTTCACAATCCTCATATCTTGGATCTAGGCTTTTGATTTCTCTAGATTCCACTGTCGAAAAAATAGAAATAAAATCTATAGGTGAGTTTTCGTGGATTGACATCTTTGATGAAAACTTTGAAAACTTTGTAAAATTGCTCTTTTGATCCAATTTCAGTCCTTCTTCACCTACAAATATGCACATACAAAGAGAAGAAAAATGTTTGTTTTTAGGTGAATAGGGGTTTTCCTTAGTTAAACCCAGATTTGGTAATTAAACCTTAATGATGAAATAATGAAAAAATGAAAGGAATTTAATGAATGAACAATGTTATGTCACAACTCACCAAACCACTAATGGTTGCCTTAAGAGGACTAAAGTCTAACACATCTCTCTAAGGATTGGATCTTTCTTGAATTGGCTTAAATGATTGCTTTATTTGACACTTGAATGCTTGAAACCTACATCATAATGTGAGCTCCAAAACATAATATGAACACACATAAATTTGACATGATGATATGATCTTGAATGTTGTTGTAGATGCTTGATAAATCTGCTCTTCAATGCTCTTGACAATAATATTTGCTCTTGTGAACTCTTGATTATGCATGCTCAGTTTGAATTGATCAAATAACTATGTATTTATAGGTGTTTATCTAATTTTCTAAAAAATAGATTCCACATGTTGACATTTGAAACTTGAATTTGAATCATTAAAATACTGACAAAAATATATTAAAAATTAGGTCTTGGCACTTAAGGAGGACCCATTCACCCTTGGATGAATGGGTCTTGGGACCTAAATCTAGAGCACATAATTTCCAAGGTGTTTTAACTAATGTAGGCATTTGTTTAATATAAGTCTCCCTTTCAAATAATGGGAATAATAAGGCTTAGAAATTCATAATTTAGGAAATTAGAAGCTTAATTAAGTCTAGGGATGCAAACATAGTGTGAAAATGTTTAAAGGTGTACATTTTTCTACACTACAAATAGATAAATAAAACATTGATCAACTCCAATCAATAAGACATGTCCTAGAATTGAAACCATGTCCTAATAATCAAACAAAAAACTATAGGTATTGATAACCAATTAAGCACAACCTAAAATAATACACCATCATGTAAATTACACCACACTCCATGACCTAATAGGATTAGACTCACCTAACCAAACTAGATTCAAATCAAGATCAATAGATAACTAAAAGAACAAGAAGGACTAGGGAACCAATTCAGTAGTTCAAATAAAAAGCGATCCCCATTTTTCCTATGTAATCATGGGATGTGTGTGCAAGGAACAAAACTATCCATAATTCTAGTAGCCCTTTCTCTTCATATAACTATAACTCTTTCCTAGCCCCCCCCCCCCATTTACCTATCCTACACACTCATCTACCCAATCTCAACCTCTTCTAATACCCACAATATCTTACCCTTTACCTATTCCTTCTCAAGCTTTGATAATATCAATCACTCCCATTTATTTTATCTATTCCATCATAAACCAATTGATCCATAGCACATGAATCATCTATAAGAAATTAGACACACTCCATCCTTCCAACTAGTTTATGGCAACCTTGATTTTTAGATGTAATTGGGTATTTATCCTTGGATAATATTTCTTATCTAATTATCCATAGCTTATAAACCCAAAATTTTAAAAATATAATGGAAAATTTGACCCCAACACCCATGTTTCTTCTTTCATAGCCATGTGCATCAATTAATCCATTGATGATTGTATGTTGGACAATATTTTATCATGTTATCTTAAGGAAAATTACCCTAGAATGTTTATCTCTCTTCCTAACCATTATATTTCTTCTTTCAATGAAATCATGCACATTTTTTGGAGAAATTTGAAGTTAGTATATTCCTACAAGTTACTTTCATTAACCTTTCTCATTGTAAACTTGAGGTCCTAATGAAAAGGTAATTAACTTTGTCAAGTGCAATACCAATCTCTCCTTTCTTGTTCTTACCCTCTACTAGAGTTTAAAATTTAATGAATATTCATTCTAAACCTTGTAAAATATATTCATCACAAGATTATTTTGATGAAACCCTTATCTTTCCTCCACATTTTTACCACTCTAAAGGAATATGAGAAAAATTGAGTTAGTTTGATGCACTTACTTATTCTTTTATATCATATGTTCTAACTACTTCATCAAGTGGGTATCTTCTTCATTACTTCCAAATACAATTCTTAAAATAATAACTTATTTTCCCCCAAGTCTAATCCCATACCATCTATGAACCAAGCTCATACGAAAGTGTCACCCTCTTCTTTAGTGCTAGTTGTATCCCTTAGATCTCAATGTAACCTTCACTTTACCAAAGTAGTCAATCCCCTTCACACCATCCTACAAAAACTATTACCTAACAGCCTCATCCAACTCCCCCTTATCTACCCTCTTGATATCGATCTTCCCTTATCCAAAGCATATGACCTTAGGGAACTGTTTTAATACCATCATGTCCCTAGTCATGACACTAAGAGGTGTATGTACTTAAGGCAGTTGGTCTAAGATTTGATTAATAACAATGTAATTATATTTCAAGATTCAATGATAAAGCTAACAAATTGATAGATCCTTTGAATGTCAATTGTAAATATTTACCAACTTGTTCCTATAATATTTAACTACTAGTTGTGTGGATTTAATGTTACTTTTTCTTATACCCATTATATTGACTCTATTATGCCAATTATACCTCATAACTCTAACATATTTTATTTCTTAGAGATATCAAGTGCTACAAAGGCTAGTCCTTCTTAACCTAAATCTAAATCCAAATTCCCTCTCCCTCTATTATCACTTCTTCATCTAAATAAATTCTTAATAATAGGTATGATGTTCCTCTTTATATTGAGGAGAATATTCTCCATAAACCTACTTCTAATATTATGGTGGAACCCACATGCATCATTAATATTGTCACAAATTAAAATTTGTATGGTTTGCATCTTCAATAAGATTCTTATTACCTACTCTAGAGTGTCATTAAGACAATGGAACATTAATTGACACTATTGGTTATGTCATTCTCCTAATCTAGGCAGGACCCAAATTCCTAGATGTTTAATTCCATGTCATCCCAACCTCCATTAAATATCACATTCTCTTATTCTATCCTTGACTTGATGCAATATGGTTTGATCCCTCTATTATGCATCAATGCTTTAAGCTCTCATATGGCTATGTCATTGTCACCATTAACTATTCTCCCCACTAGTCCATTTTTTAATTTGGACATTTCTCCATTGGCCACTTCCTTGAAACTCCCTTTAAGCCTCATAATCATCATATACACACTCTCTTTTTTCTATATTAGAGTAAAGTCACCTAGAGAGATATATCACTCTTGTTCATCATCACTTTCATGGAATACCACCTCCCTTTCCTATAATACCATATTTATCCTTCTAACCTTCTAATATTCCCTATGGCCTTTTGTGGACCTTACCAAAATAAAAATCATAACCCTAAACCAATCCCAATTCATCCTTGAAATATTAACCCAAACCAAGCCCATATCTAAATAACAACCTAAAGATCAAAAGAAATCCAAATTTCAAGATTAACCCCAACTAAAAATTGAACCCCCAACCTCAACTAATCCTTAACCCTTACCCAAAATAATTCCTCACTATGCATCTATTATGATCTCCTTTCCAGTTCCTCTACCAATTACCAACTTGATTCCATATTATCACTTGAAGAATCATCTCTCAATAAGAAATGAAAGAAGAAACTTAAAAGAACTAAGATTTTTCTTGTCCTAACCAATCAACCTCCCATTTTAGACACACCCAGTATTCCACCCTCTAACCATCCTCTCATTCTCCCTAATGCCATTTCTCTTTTCTCATGTGATTTCTTAAATTCATTCTCCTCATCCCTCCCAATATGAAATTAAACCTACCCTCCCATCTATCCCTAGTCATTCATTATTTCCAAATATCTTTAAACTATCCATCCTATATATGGCCCCATATATGCCACCCAAAACAAAATGCAAGATTGATTCGTATCACATCCCCTCTCATTGCCAACCTAAAAAAAGCTCAACCTTCTCCTCTTATTTCACCAAAACCATTGGTCCATCTTCTTCTAAATATATTTTAGTTAGCTTTGAAGAACCTACAATCTTTGTACTACCACTTATATTGGAAATAACAAGGATCCTAAGGCTATTTCTTCCTTTATAATTGAGCAAATAACTCACATAGCTAGCAAGTCCCTTGTTGGCTTAGTCATAAATATTTCTTCCATATTCTACTATTTACTAATTAATTTACTCTTACTTTAAATATTCTATGAGATGTTTCTCTTCCTATCTCTTCTAGATATCCACCTTCTCATATTTTTCATGTTTCTTCTCCATCTTCTCACTTTATTCTTATAAAATCCCATCATCCCCTATTACCATTTAATAAGTTCACTCTTGATCATTGGGATGATGATGATTTTTTGTATGAACTCTAAGAAACATTATATTTAGGTTTAAACATTTATTCATGTGTATATGTGTATCTACATCAGTATCCATATATGCATATGCTAGTTTGACCTCAAGACCCATCTTACTCTTGTAAATACATGGATAAAAGAAGAATTCCACATTATGTTATTCCTATATTTGTAACTACATTCTTCCCACACACATTTCTCTATTTTCTTAAGAAAGTATTAAGTTTGCTTATTTTAAGGATTGTTACCTTTAATGGCCTTAATGATCTATTTAGATATTAGGCATGTTCCTTGAGTTTAAGTGTCAATAATAACAAGCATCCCTCTAGATTTAGGCCAAATTTAATGCAACTAGGAGGTGGCATGAAATCCAACATTACTATCTCATTTCAATCATAAGAATTATCTAACAATTTTTTTGACCTTCTCATAATAGATGTTGGAAGACATCCAATAGAATAAAAAGTTGACATGTGTGACAAGAAATATTTATTAACCATTTGAACCCTACCTCCAAAGTGGTGATATTTTTAGTGGCTAATATTGGCCTATTGGCTAATAGTTGAAATTGGGGATTCAAAGTTTGGCTAATAGTAGAAAATGAAATTAATTTGACAATAATATTATATAATTATTGGTAACTTTAGGGCCATATCACCAGTTTTTAATCACCACCATTGATTTTATTTATAATTGAATGGTTGGGGTTAAATTTTATGGTCCAAAATGTATTTGCAGAGCTTTAATGCCCATGGGCCTTGAAATTGAATCCAAACCATTAGATTATAGATAAAATCGACAATAGTAAATAATAAATTAAGGATGATTTAAAATATTCAATGTTTGATTTAAAATATTGAATGTTTGATTTAAAATATTAAGGAATTAAGGAATTATAGACACGAGTGCTACACCTTAAACTTAGAACTAGTCAATCATTTCCACCCTCAGACCCCTACTTTTCTCTAAAAATTTAATTTTTTAAAAAAGAATCATCAAGATTCGTCAAAAATTTCTACAAATTTCTAATGGTTTAAAAAAATACCAATAAAATTAATATTAAAAAAAAAATCTCAATATAAATTAATATTTAAAAAAACAATTTAGAAAAATTCACTAAAATTTTATATCTTTTTTATCCAATATTTTAATTTAACTTATTAGAAAATCACTTCCATATTTATAATAAAGACATATCCTAGGTCGGCCTGATGGCAGACATTTTACTTCTACAAATAGAAATGGAGGAAATAAGTAGCGAATTATAGGGAAAAAACAGATAAATCTTGAAGACTTAACCTACGACACCATCCTTCTCTCTGTCATTTTACTCTGGGAATCCAACTATGGAGAACCTTTTGTGACTGCAACTTTTTGCGCACCTCTGCAGACAATTTAAAAGACTGGAAGAAACTTCACTGCACTGAAATCATGAGAGGGAAAAGCTCAAGGAATCATCTGTCCACAACTGCTATCAACAATATGCGCGCTAAGCTTCACAAGCATGGATTTAAGGTACCTCACAGATTCCGTCCGCGTAAATTTGGTCTCAGACAAATACGAAAATGCCAAAAGACAAAGGATTACAGGAATCCTCTGCGTTACCACACTCAAATTGCTGGAAAGGAGGCAGATATACGACTTGCAAGACTGCTTCGGCACAAAAGGTCTTAGACTTTCTCCATTGGAGGCATTATTGTGATGATCCTTCTGTTCAAAATCCATTTAACTCAATATATAAACTGTGGAAAGTTTGAAATTTTAATGTTGTGATACCAGGTTTAGGGTTTCATTTTTTGTGGAAATGGCAATTAGAAGAGATTGAAGATATGATCTTTGTTGCTTGAATGCATATTTCATGTTCACCTTGAATTCTCAGTGTAGTGTTGTTTGGACTGTTCTTCAGCTCATGGTTTTTCAAGCAATGCTTCAGCTTCCTATAGTACAAAATATTTTGCTTCAGCTTGTTCTTCTTCTTGTGTCTGCTGCTGTTGTAGAAATATTTGGCTTCCAATGCTTTTAATCGTGTTTATATTCACTTTGTATCCATGGCTGCTGCCTCTAAGTTGCTCTGTTAATGGAGGAATTATTGCCAGTGTTTGTATCCCAAACTTCATAAAGTCTAGACATCCTTCTTCAAAACTCCTGCTCTTGTCATCCAAAATCCAGGCATGATCGAAATCACATCTAGTTCTAGCCATCGAAATAGTATCAACACTATGAGAGGTGTAGGAAGTAGGATTCTAAATAATATAATGATAGAGAATTGTATTTATATAGAGGGATATGAAAGTATATTATGTTAGGTTAAATTTATAAAATTATTATTTTTAGTTATTTAGGTAATTATTACATATCTATTTATGATTAAAAATTATGTTAATCATAAATTATTAAATTAATATTGTGGATTATATAAATTTAAGTTTCTTTTGATTCAAAAGAGAAAAATTAAAATTATTTAGAGCATATATCAATCTAAAATATTTTGCTATTCTATAAATTTGATCTCTTATCTTTCAATATTGATGAACTAGTGTTGACACTTGTACACTTTGCTTCATATTATACAAACATTTTTATGGGTCATATACATCTATTGTCTTGTGCCATTATCTCTTCCTAACATCGTTACACACAATCATACTAAAATTCATCTTACCATCCAATATATTTTTAGTAATTGTAGTGTGCAATATTCTTTCACATTCATTCTCTTATGTAGAAGGGAGAACATGCAATTTATGTTTTTAAATCTATATTTAACTTTAAATTGCATGATAGAAATTAATAATTTTAAATTAGTATTTCAATATATACATGAGAAAAAAGAAAACTTTATAAAAAAAAGTGGAATTAGAAGAAGGATAATTTTTTTGGAATATGAAGTCCAATAGTCGCTACCACTCTCTCTTGTTTTTGTCTTTATATATCTTTGCCTTCTCATATTCCATTTTAATGGTTATTGAAGGAGTGGTGAACTTTGCATTTGGAAATTGCATGGTTGTTTGAACATTGCACTTATTGGTTAATGTACTATTAAAAACATAGTTTAATAAAATTGGAGAATCTCCTCCCTCTTGTGGATGTAGCCTTTTTTAAGGTGAACCACGCTAACTTTGTGTCTTTTTTTTCATCTATGTGTGATTAATTATTTGCTTCTTATTTTTTGTTTATCTACTTTCTTTCTCCAAAAATTGGTATTTGAGCTTGGTGAAGAAGCTTGATGAAGAAGCTTTGGTGGTGAAGTTGTTTGGAAATTGGTGAAGAATTTCCAAAATTATGGACGAAGTGGATAAATGGAAAATTGAAAAAAAATTCTAGGCAAAATTTTGCTCTATGAAAAGTACAGATGGAATCATTGCTGATTAAGCAAGATCTCCCACTCGCACTGGAAGGGAAAATCAAAGGAAAAGGTTCAATGTCTGACGAAGAGTGGGAGAAACTAGATAAGAAAGAAAGGGCCACAATTTTTCTTTCGTTGTCCAACAATGTTCTCTTCAACATTTCAGCTGAGAAGAAATCGAAACAGCTATGGAATAAACTTTCAGACATGTACGAGATGGCGTCAACATCAAACAAGGTTTTTATCATGAAGAAGTTATACAATTTAAAAATGAAAAAAGGTGGGATCATGTCCAATCACCTAAATGAATTTAATACTTTGTTCACACAATTGATTTCAGTGGGTATAAATCTGGATGTTGAAATTAAAGCAATTTTGTTATCATGCTCTTTATTGAAAAGATGGGAAGGGGTTGTGATGGCAATTAGCACTTGGATGGCTGCCAAGAGTAAATTAAAATTTGATGACGTAGTAGCTACTCTTCTTAGTGAAGACTTGAGGAGAAAAATCAAGAACCCTCATCCAATGACGCCTTGACTGTTGTAAGTACTGGCAATAGAGGAAGGTGTCAAGATAGAGGAAGAAACAATAAAAAAAGAAGGTCCAAATATGGAAGAAGATTGAAGTCCAGGGGGAAAATGGTGATTGTTGGTCTTGTGGAAAACCAGGTCACACCAAAAAGAATTACTGGAATTACAAAAAGGCACAAGAAAAAGGTAATTGATAATGAAGTAAACATTGCATATGATAAAGATGATGGTGTTTTGGTTTTATCAGCAAGTGACACTACTGCAAATTCATGGGTACTTGACTCTGGCTTTCACAAACTACTAAGAAGGCAAGTTCAGTAGAATTCTTCTTGGTGATAATAAAAAATGTGGAATAATAGGCAAAGGTGATGTGATGTTACAATTAAAAAATGAAAATAAATGGATTTTGCAAGATGTAAGACATGTTCCCATGCTCAAAAGAAATCTGATATCAGTAAGCTAGCTTTATGCTCAAGGGTGCAATGTCAAGTTCTCTTTAGATACTTGGAAGGTAACCAAGGGTGTCTTGGTGATTGCAAATGGAAACAAATAAATAATCATTAAATGTGAATTTATAGATAAAGTTCATGTTTTAATTTTATATATATGCTAAATTAGTAAAATATAATTTATTACCTCTTTTTAGCATTCTTAGAAGCTAAAAGTATAATCTCACACATTTATTTTCTATTTAAATAATAAAAATGTAATTACATAGCTCAAAATATTATCTATTGGTTTCATGACTAGATAGTGGTGTATGAATAGTATATTAATAATTTCACATTTAAGTTGAAAGATTAATCATATATTCATAGGGGTTGGCTTAAAGTAGACCTTTAAAAGAAAAATTAGTATTTTGCAATAAAAAAATTATCAAACAATTTTGATGTCTTAAGTATGCTTCAACAATTATATTTTGTATATATTAAGACCACATTTCTTCAATAACATTAGTCAATAGCTCATCAATCTCACAATTTTTATTTTAAAAATTTATCTTAACTATAAGTTCCAAATTGCTTAAATCATTCTAAACTAGTCTCATTCAATGCGAGCAAATATTTATCCGTGATTAAATATTTTTTGTGGAAGTTAAAAAGTAAATGCCATAGAAAGGTTGTGAAAAAAATTTGTGGCTTGAGACAAGTATCTTTAAATGATTGTCAATCTATACTAGGCCCTTTCACTCTATGAGTACTCAAGTTGTAAGCATTATATTTTAAAACTTATCAATATAAATTATCCCACATGCATTAAAAATTATGAGCAACAATGTCTAAATAGAAATCAAATTGTTTTAAATGAAAATATAAAAGGGTGAATTACTGACCTATCACCATGCTCACACTATTGGCATGTGAACTATACACCCATTTCAAATCCAACAGTATGAATCTAATAGGTGATGGACTTGACAATGTTTAGCCAAAGAATACTCTTTTAAAATCTTAAAATATATATATATATGTAGACACCCAAAATTATCCATATCATAATATTACTTAGTCGATGCATGACCTTGTAAGATATTTTGTAATATTTTATCCTAGGTCATTACATTATCCCACTTATCCCATTTATTCCACTTAATCACCTTCCTAATTAATTAAATAAATTCCCCCTTCACATGTCTCAAAATAATTCAAATTAAATATTTGAATTAATCCCTCACTTATTGTCACATTGCAACATGTGTCACATGACTACAACTCTTCACATGCATAAATAATTTAAATAATTTTATTATTTAAATTATGAGATTCCCACGCACATCCTATTTTTACCCCCATTCATTGTGCGTCATAAGCATCTTTTCTTCCAAAATAAATAATAGAATCCCACTTATTTCCTCACATCCTAATTTTGGTCTCATGTCATAATCCACTTAATGTGCGTCATAGACACTAAAATAAACTTTTAATCCTAGCCACACATATCACAAATTTGACTTTTAATCTTGGCCATCGAATAAAATCAGCCTTCTCCTATAAATCAAGTCTTTCACAGGTCATTTGGAGAATCTTCTTCTAGCATCCTCACTCTGCCAAAATTTCTCTCAATCTTTTCATCTATCTATCTATTTTCTTCTATCATATTCATCTTATCGTTATGCTGCAAAAATGAGAAATCAACATATCAAAATTCAAACCTTCAAAACCATGCATTTTCATGCAGGTGGAGAAGAGCAATGGAGATAAATCAATTCAAGCTTGGAGATTGGTTTGCATTTGCTTGTTATTTTGATTTTCATGCTTGTTTGTACTCTATTGTGCTAGTTAGGGTTTTGATATCTTGTTATTCTAGTTTTATATCTAATTTTCCCTAATTACATTTGGTGAACCCGACATGAATCCTTTGATCTAGCTTGCTTTTTGCAGGTTTTTTTGTTTTTTTGTTGCAGATTTACCAGTTTTTGGATGAAACCCAAGGTTTTACAAATTCCATCATATCTTTCAAATGGCTACATATTTCTCTACAAGATTTTCACAGAAGCTTACAAATCATCTCAAGGGGCTACAGTAAAAAAATTGAGAGTTTATCACGCGTTTTTTAGGCGTTATCACTATTTTATTTTATTTTCATAAAATTTACTTTCTGAACGCAAATCAGCGATTTTTTCCAAAATGTTTACATTTTCGAAAATATCTTGTAATTTTAATATGAGTCTTTGTTTTACAGATTTAATTTATAGGTAAAATACAATGCGAAATAATCCGATCTTTGTAATCTGTATGTTTTTCACAAATCTGCGTTTCTGAGTGCAAAATAGGGAATTTTTCTAACTTCTTTACATTTCTGAAAATTTCTCATAAAATTAGCAGGGGTTCCTTCTTTGAGTTTTTATTTTTCAGATAAATAATATCTTCAAATAATCGAATCTAATTCGGTTATGTTAAAAACGTGTATCTGAAATTGAAATTTCCTGATGAACTTTTTGTTTTGGCTGCATTATAATATCATTTTTTTATTTTGCAGATGATCATAAGGAGCTGTAGTAGTAGCAATATCAGTCATACACATAAAATTGGAAAGTGAAAATTTTCGGGTGCACTCATTCCATCATCTTTATCTCTCATTTAATCAATCAATTTTGTTTGCAAAACACTTGAATTTGGATCTTTAAAATGAACATCTTGTTTGCAATCACACTTTGAAATTGGGCTTAAAAAGAATCATTGTCTTTCAATCACACATATTTTCCTTGGGTTTAAAAAAGAACAAGTGCTTGAACTGTTTTACACACATTTCAATTTTCTAAAGGAAAATTAACAATTGCGAGTGTGAATCAAGTGCATGTGTGATAAAAAACACCTCACTTGATTCGCTTTTGTCATACCTTTCATAGGAGGCCTGCTAGGGGATTTCATCACCCCTAGGGACGACCTCAATCAAGGTGTGAATCGAAAGACACACTTCTTTGAGAGTTAAAATCTTGTCACTCTTGGCTAAGCCCCAAAGAACTTTATACCTTTGGGAAGTGAAGGTGAAGGGTGGGTTACCTCTTTCTCCCAGCTGTGTGGCAGGATTTTTCTTTCAAATTATCCCTAGTCAACCTTGTGCATCCTAGCTTAAGACCTAATTGGCCATACCCACTTGACTAGTTATAGGACTTGTTGATGTGTCTTCTTCAAGTGCGTGCTTAATAATCACATTCATAACTTCAAATTCAAACTTGCTTATGTGTCTTGCATGTGTGATTCATGTGTGTACATGTGTAATCATTTATTTGCAAATTGTCATATCAAGCTATAAACACCAACACATAAACATATCATTCTAATCATCCTAATGATTCTTTTTCTAATCACATTCAAATAAATTTCATCCTAATCAATCCAAGTCATCCAATCTAATCATTCCACATCAACATCATCACCCTAATCCTAGTCAAGCACTTGCTAAAATGGTCTCAATCCTTAACAATTCTAGTCACAGGCCCAAGGTCATACTTAGAGGAGCCCCTTCACCTAATCATGAAGATAATCCAAAACCATACATCCTCCAAGGTGGGTCAAACTTTGCTCCTAATGATGATGAAAACTTTGTAGATCTTAGTGATGATGAGAACTTTGCAGAAATCTTAGGTCATCTTAATGATACTTCTGACAAGGGAAATACCACCATAAGTTTGGAATCGTACACCATTCCATCTACTAGTCCTCCATCACCATCTAATAAAATGCCTATCTCGAAGCACACTAGTCCTACACCAACACCACCATCCAACTTCTCAAGCTCTAATCCATCAACCAAAGAAACCTTTAACGGTTTTCTCCAAAGACTACTAGCATGAAATAGACCATCCCCATGTCAAGCACCCATTAATGAGCTTACCAATGAACCTTTGAATGTCATGTCTATTCTTCCAACTCCATCATGTGGTCCACAAACTATTGATCTTATATGTCTAAGTCAAATAGCATCATGCCCTCATGTTGTTGATCATAAAGAGCATGCCAAGCCTCTTCTAGAGTCTTCCACTTCCATTTCCACTCAAACCCAAGAGCTATGTCAAGAGCATTATCCTAAGCATGAGGAAACATTAACCTCTCATTCTAATCAAGATCTACGCCTTTCTAATGATCCCACTCATAACATACTTGGTCCTATTCATGATGAAGCTTCCCTCTATGATCTAGATCCTACCTATGATCAAGAAGAATATGACGATCCCCTTAGCCAATTTTATGCATTCTATGGTCAAGAGCCTATTGTTAGAGTAATAGTTCATTTGCCTTTATAATTAAATCACTTTGGTTTAATTATTAACGCTAACTATTATTCTATTCACTTAAGCTTGTCATTTGTAGGTGCATAATAATTAATATGTTTATTAATTATTAATTGCACAAACCTAGCTTTCTGCGGCTTTAGGTTTCTCACCTTATATGCCGCTTTTGTAATTATTGTAATTAATCGTTTTGGGAAATAATAATTCTGCTCTCACTCCGCTGAGATTTTCCAAACCCTTGCTTCTATCTCTTTGGTCTCTATTCAGCATTAGGTATTTTGCATGCAGGTGTTCTTGGCGAGCTGTGGATTTGCATTTATCGAATCCTACATGGTATCAGAGCCACCCTGTCGCTGCCTGGTTTGAAGGTGTTTGAGGCCACGATTCGAAGATGACAGCCACAACTTCTCTGGGGTTTTTCTGTCACTTTGAAGGAGGCGCTATTTTTTGGAGCCGTTTGAGCAAAAACGGACTCCACCATCACGTTCAGAAGGCCCGGGAGAGTCAAAATTCATATAAACTTTGACTATTTTGGCCACAGTGACCACAGGGAAATTTTTTTGGCCTACCAGGGCCATACGGGCTCAAAAATCGAGAAAAAAACTCAAAAAAAAATTTAAAAAAATCAATTTTTTCACAAAATTTTGCCGCCAGCCACGCCAGCAGGCTCCACCACGCCGCCACCGGGGCCCGCCGCTCTGCCCGGCCACCACCTCTGCCGGTGTCGCCGCCCACTGGCCATTGCCGACGTCCCGTGATGGCCATAGGGCCTTCAATTTATTTCCCGTGACTGGTTTTTTCCAGAGAGCTCATTTTTGGGGGGTACCTGTGGTTTTTTGGCCATATCTTGGGCATACGGTGTCCGTTTTCGAAAAACAAAATATCGTCGGAAAGGTGTTTCCGAGCCAGATGTGATTATGATGGTCTTGTTTGCTGATTCTACTGTTTGAGCACCATTTTTTGGTGTTGAAGTAGAGGCTTCGTTTTCCTCTCTCTCTGCATCTGGCGTTCAGGTTTTTTCCTCGTTTTTTGTTCTTTCAGTATTTGATTATTTTCTGTACGAGGGTTAGAATCATACATTGTGGGGGGGTATTTTTTTTCTTGCTTTCTGTCATCTACATCAGAAAACCAGAATCTATAAACACCAAAACAAATCAAACCCCTTCTGCATCTTCTATCTAGTTCTGAAAGACCACTAAATAATAATAAAAAATTCAGAGTAGTTGAGGCACAGTTCATAGGATGGCCGATAGATCTATTGAACCTCTCACACCGCATAATTATCACACTTGGAAGGGTCGCATGATGACTCTTCTCTAGTCTCGAGGATTATGGTCCTCTTTGGATGAGGTTCAGCCTCAGTTGACTCGAGCCTTTGAGGTTATGCAACACAGGAACAATATGGTTCAGGCTATGGGATTGATGGCTTTACACATTTTTGAAAGTCTCCTGTTTCATCTTGATGGTTGTCTCACTCCTCGAGCCATTTGGACCAAGTTTGATGGACTTTTTGGTACTGTCAATCAGTTCAGAGCTTTGCAGCTTGAGGCCGAGTTAACTTCCTTGGTACCTAATTCTTTTCCCTCCATTGAGGACTTTCTGACGAAATTCAAACAACAAAGATCTCTTCTATAGGGTTGTGGTAAGGTTAAGACTGATACAAAGTGTATTTACTTGATTTTGTCAAAGCTTCATGGGAACTTTTAGATATTCTCATCTACCTTCCATTCCACTATGGATGCCTTGGGTGCATGTTTTATCATGCCTTCTTTTGAGGTGTTTTGTGATCGTTTGACATGAGAGTAGGCTAAGATATCATAGTTGGATGCTCTCACAGGATCACCGCACCAAGCATTGGTAGCACAGTCATATCAGGGGAAGCAGAAGCAGAAGCAGAAACAAAAACCACAGACCATGGAGCATTGGAAGGATTCTAGTTCACAGAAGACTTCTGATTCACCTTCTCCTAAGGGGGAATCATCGAAGAAAGATAGACCTAAGTGTGCTTATTGCACTAAGCTAGGACATGATGAGTCCAAGTGTTATGAGAAGAAGATAGATGGATATGCAAAATAGGTTTCAAATTTGACAGCTCTTCTTGAGAAGAACCATATTCATCACTCTTCTTCATCTACTTCAGGCGGGTCTTCTTCTTCACCATCATTCCAGATAGATGGACAGGCCCCACATAAGGGTCATGCATTATGTGCAATCAACAGTTCACATTCATCTAGATGGCTACTGGATTCAGGTCCTTCACACCATATGGCATCTTCTCAGGACATGTTCTCATCTTTCGAGGCTGCGTCCTCACCACACATATTGATGGGTAATAACACTTATATGAGTGTATGTGGGAAAGGTTCTATCGATATTGATGACGGTACATTCAATGATGTACTATGTGTTCCATATTTGTCCACTAACCTTCTCTCCATCTATCAGATTGCTCACAGTGGAACAGGGAAGACAGTTGAGTTCACACCTGATTCAGTGCACATCAGAGACATTCAGACTGGCAACATTGTTGCAACAGGGACAGTTGATCATTCTTCCTGATTGTATGCATTCACACACTTTGGTCCACCATCTCCATCTCTTTCTACAAGAGAGCATGCAGTATCTGAGGAGAAGTTCAGTCACTTGAACTTATGTGTTCTTCCATCTGTTCATGAGACTAGTGTTGAGACTTCTACACCTCTTCCTCCTATTGAGATTACATTTGTTCAGCAGGATACCTCTTTAGTTGTGACTGACATTGTTGCTCCACTCATCGAGCCATCAAGTGCAGTTGTTGAGGCCATATCTGAGGATATTGCTTTCCTCACAGATGACAGATTCAGCACACCTGTTATCCCTTCTTCACTGGAGATTACATTTCAGGATCATCTTGAGTTGTTTGATTCACCATTCGATTACTCAAACACTCATTCTCCAGTTCAGTTCTTCAATGAGCATCATCCAGGACTACCATTTTCACCTCACATCCAGGGATTTCCTCTTCTTCGACCGTTGGATCTGTTTCTTCCTCCAAGGTGACACATCGGTTTGATCATTGGCACAGGGGTTCTCTCATTCTGGGGGGGCTTTGGAGTCTCCACTCTCTCTCATGGGGGGGTACCTGATTGTATATCTATACATGTTCTTGAGAGAGTCTCTTGAGACATTTCATTTGTACTTTCTTTTTGCATCTCTTTTTGGAGAGGAGTTTTTCCCACTGGGTTTTCTCCTTTTCTCCGTTTCATAGAGATTTCCTTGTACTTGGGTACCTGATCTGGCCTTGTTGCCGAGACCCATTTTCCTGCTTTCTTAGCTATGCTAGGTTTGCTTCCTCCTGAGCTTCACTTAAGGGGGGGTGTTAGAGTAATAGTTCATTTGCCTTTATAATTAAATCACTTTGGTTTAATTATTAATGCTAACTATTATTCTATTCACTTAAGCTTGTCATTTGTAGGTGCATAATAATTAATATGTTTATTAATTATTAATTGCACAAACCTAGCTTTCTCCGACTTTAGGGTTTCTCACCTTATATGCCGCTTTTGTAATTATTATAATTAATCATTTTGGGAAATAATAATTCTGCTCTCACTCCGCTGAGATTTTCCAAACCCTTGCTTCTGTCTCTTTGGTCTCCATTCAGCATTAGGTATTTTGCATGCAGGTGTTCTTGGCGAGCTGTGGATTATCATTTATCAAATCCTACACCTATCACTTCACCTATCCATGAGCAAGAAACCTCCATTTCTCCTATAGACCCCCTACCTAGTCCTATCCATGATCTCACATTATCCACTTGTCATGATGAGACACATGCCTCCCAACTAAATATAGAAGATCAAACCAATAGTGTGGATCTAAATGAACATAATCAAGATCCTAATGATCCTTCCACATCCACTATAAACCCCATTTCAAATCCACCAACATGTCCTATTGGTCTATCCATCTTTATTCATGAATGTTCCTCCTTAGAACAACAAAAACCTTTATCCACTTCACCTTCTTCATCTAATAATGAACTAAAGTCTAGTGTCCAAAACACACCTAATCCCATTGTCCATCGTATGCTTCAAAACATGAACTACCAAGGTAAAGGTTTAGGCCTTCATGAAAAAGGTATTTTGGAGCCAATCCATGTCAAGGTGCCTCCACACTCTTATGGCCTTGGATATACACCCCAAGGACACCAATCTAAAGATGTCGGTACTTCCTCCATCCATCATAAGTTCTCTTTCCACCGTAAATCCTATCATATGCCAAAAGCATATGTTGCCATCCCTCATCCATCATCCTACAAATTTCAAAAGCATGTGACCGTACACCTTCCACCATCAACTTTGCCACCATTGCTTCCAACTCCTAATATCCATCCATCTAATCTACCTCCACTACTCCCAACACCTAATATCCCCATTATCCAATCCCCTTATCCACCTATCCATAAATACTCTAAAAATCCTAATCATGACCAATCAATGCACACATTGTCTAAACATGAAGCTTCCACTCATTCCACCATACCCATGGGATTCAAAAGCAAAAAAATTGATGCCTCTAGCTATAAAGAAAAAAATCTGAAGGGTCCTCATGCCCTAGGACACAAAATAAAAGAATCAAAGAAAAATCCATCCAAAAATTAATATAAGCCCATACCTCCAAAAGAAAATGCCAAAACTAAAATGGTTTGAGTCCCTAAGAAAAAGGAAAACAAGTCAAACGAGGCATCTACATCTCAAAAATCCCAACAATCCACTTCCACCTCACATTCCCACTCTATTCAAGAATCTCATATTCCATCCCACAAAAAAAATAAGTCATAAAAAGACTAAGTCTATGTGGGTACCTAAAGCACTTCATCACCCATCTCCTAAGAAAACATCTTCATTGCTTCCTACACCTCCTCCACATCAAAATCTTCAACGTTTATCACAATGTGTGCAACCATTGGTCATGGTTCCCTTCCATTTCACAACAATTCCACATACCTCCATCTCCTCACCCTTCACTCATTATCCTACATACCTCCCTCATCACCTTCCTATGGTCCATGCTTTTGGCTAAGCCTCCCATTCATCTCCCCTACATAATCCACATCATAATCCATCATCTACCTACTCCATCTCCCTTTCATGTCATCCCTTACCAACATCTATGAGCATAATGACATTTGACATGGTCCATGCGATGACATCCATCTCTAGTGGGACTATCACCTTTCATGGAACTAGACACTTGAGTCCCTCCTATCCATATTCCCCTTCTATCCAAAAACAAAAAAATAAAAATAAATAAATAAAAAGTCAAAAAAAAAGAAAGAGAGAAATCCCTTCATCCAATGGTGAAAACCTGGTAAACAGGCTCCCTGGATAAGTACCATGATGAAAACCTGGCAAACAGACATCATGTGTAGGTTGATCTTCTATGTCACTTACACTTGGGGGCATGTTGTCTCATCCTACCATATCATTTTTTATCCTATTATATCCTATCTTACCATCTCCTCTCCTACCATCTTTAGCCATCATACCCATATACTTATCATATTGAGTGCATTCATCCTCTCTTCCTCCTTTTGATCTTGATAAAAATATGGGGAAAAATGTTGAAACATGCTTTGGATATATTTTGATATACCTCATCCTTCCAAACAAGCCTATCATTATCCTAGTGTCATAAGCTTTGTCATGAAGAATCCTAAGTATTGTACCTAGAATGGGGCATGTTATTCCTATGCGACATAGTCTTTGGAGATCACATTATTTCCCTCTTATGATACATACATCCATTTCATTCACTATGACCTATCCTTTTTTATCCATCCATATATCATGAGTCTTTTGTCCCTTATCCTATCACCCACCCTTTCATCCATCAATCCTATCTATTTCCTTGCACCTAGACTTGGTTTTCCCTTGTCATTGGTATCTAGCAAAAAGGCTACCCAAATTTTCATCCATTGACATCTCAAAACATTTCAAAAATCCAAAAAAATCACATAGGCCAAAAATCCAAAAAAAATCAAATATTCCAAAAATCCAAAAAAATCAAAACATTTCGAAAAAATCTAAAAAAATCAAAACATTTCAAAAATCGAAAAAATAAAAACATTTCAAGAATCCAAGCAATAAAATCAAACCAAATCACTTCAACGCATCAAGTCAACTTCTTCAAATCAATTTTTTCATCAAATTATCTAATCACATCACTTCTTCTAATCAAATCCATTCTTCTAATCAATCACATCACTTCTTCTAATCAAACCCATTCTTCTAATCAATCTAATCATTATCATCAAATCAAATCATTTCTTCATCAATCCAATCAATCAAAATCATTCCAAGTAAATTATTCCTCAATTTAATTCAACAATCATCATCCAAATCTTCAAATCAAGCATCTTCAATCCTTCCAAGCAATAATCCAAATGCAAGTCAATCCTTAATCCATACCAATGAAGCTAATCAATCTTTCCAAATTATCCAATCACATTCTTTGGTCTTGATCCTAATCTTGTTGTAAACCCAATCAATCAGTCAATCATCCTTGTGTTGATCTAGGGATATATCGTTCCCCGCAATGACAACACTATCATCATCATCAATCAATCAATCATCCTCATGTTGATCTAGGGATATATCATTCCCCGCAATGACAACACTATCATCATCATCAATCAATCAATTAATCATCGATTTACAGCTTGACAAGGGCAATACCTTGTTTATTTTTGTATCATTTGTGCATGCTTGCTTGTGTGTTTTATCATTTCAATTTGCATTTGCATCAAATCCGAATCACTCCCAGCTAATATTCATATCTTGTATCTAGACAAGGTTGTATTATGCTGGGGCATGAGACACATCGTCACCTTGGTCCTTATACCTTGGTGCATAACGTCTAGTGCTATATCAAACATATGATTGCTCACTTTATTGCAGCATAACGTGTCATTTTTCTTTTTCATCTACTTCTTATCTTGTATCATTCATCTTATCTCTCCTTTATCATTTCATTCATTTCGAGAGAATATCCATGTTTATGCAACCCGCCTACCCTCTCGAGGGGGCATCATCATCCCATTTCTTCATATCTTTTGCATCATCATATTCTTCTATCATCCCTTTCCTTCATTCATCATACTCCTCACTTATTCAAGTGGTTGGGGCATCATTTTTTTTTCATCTATCCGTACCTTAGCTTCTTTGAAATGATGTTACTCGACATAAATTTCACCATCTCGAACATCATCTCAAAGAGGGGCAAAATGTAGACACCCAAAATTGTCCATGTCATAATATTACCTAGTCGATGCATGACCTTGTAAGACATTTTGTAATATTTTATCCTAGGTCATTACATTATCCCACTTATCCCATTTATTCCACTTAATCACCTTCCTAATTAATTAAATAAATTCCCCCTTCACATGTCTCAAAATAATTCAAATTAAATATTTGAATTAATCCCTCACTTATTGTCACATTGCAACATGTGTCACATGACTACAACTCTTCACATGCATAAATAATTTAAATAATTTTATTATTTAAATTATGAGATTCCCATGCACATCCTATTTTTACCCCCATTCATTGTGCGTCATAAGCATCTTTTCTTCCAAAATAAATAATAGAATCCCACTTATTTCCTCACATCCTAATTTTGGTCTCATGTCATAATCCACTTAATGTGCGTCATAGACACTAAAATAAACTTTTAATCCTAGCCACACATATCACAAATTTGACTTTAAATCTTGGCCATCGAATAAAATCAGCCTTCTCCTATAAATCAAGTCTTTCACAGGTCATTTGGAGAATCTTCTTCTAGCATCCTCACTCTGCCAAAAATTTTCTCAATCTTTTCATCTATCTATCTATTTTCTTCTATCATATTCATCTTATCATTATGCTGCAAAAATGAGAAATCAACATATCAACATTCAAACCTTCAAAACCATGCATTTTCATGCAGGTGGAGAAGAGCAATGGAGATAAATGAATTCAAGCTTGGAGATTGGTTTGCATTTGCTTGTTATTTTGATTTTCATGCTTGTTTTTACTCTATTGTGCTAGTTAGGGTTTTGATATCTTGTTATTCTAGTTTTATATCTGATTTTCCCTAATTACAATATATATATATATATATATATATATATATATATATAGCTTCCAACTTCAATATTTTGATAAAACGCTCCTTTAAATAACATAATTTTTTCTTTTGAATTTATTTATTTTATCAATAAACTTAATGAAATGGGTCACACCACTATATTGATATAAAAAAATTGGAAATTTACAACCCAAAGAAATAGTTATCTCAAAGACAATCGTTAATACAAATTGTGATTATAGGAAATCATAACAAAGAGCTTTTATTTATTGTTGCTTGAGCTTACTACATCTATTTCCCCTACCATCTCCTTCCCTTTCCCTTTGCTTCTTAGCTTCTCTTTCTTTTGGCCTATAATCATTGCAATCTTGAGAAAAAAGTGAGTAGCACATACTACATCTCTTATATGTTCAATCCTCCACCTCCCCAAGTCCTTGTTTGAAATCAAAGTAGTGTGGAACTTCTCCAAACTCCCTAAAACCAAGCCTTCCTTGGTCTTGTTTAAAATATGTTTGGATCCTAAAGATGAATCAATGTTTGTATCTCTGCTATGATTTTTTAGGAATGCATATCTTATTTATATATGCCTCAATAACCACCATTGCCATCCCTAAGAAGATCCATCATGTTTGATAAAAATATTGAGGACAAGCTTTTGTTTCAATTGAGTTGGATATTTCCTCTAGCCATTGCAGGCCGAAAACATTCCTAATAGTATTTTTCATGAGTGGAGAGACTATGATGAAAGCCCCCCTAAGGTTTTCCAAATCTAAAAGTTCCACTAGTGGGGCTTCCCACTCCCAAGGGGGAAAAATCACCCTGAATTTCAACAAAAAAGAGGTCATCTTAGAGTTATATCCACAGCCACCAAGGACTAAGATAGATAACCAAAAATATAAGCAATGCATTTATGAAATCAAATATCACATGTATTATCAAGGGATTCCTAGTCTCTTAAAGCCTAACAAGTTGATTCTGACTTGAAAACCAAAGCCCTTCATTATAAGAAGTGTTAATGAATAAAATTCCAACCCCTATTCAAAATACACATCTATCATAAATTATCTAGTTGCTTCTCTAATATTATTTTGTTACTTAGCCTTTGATTTCTTGTCTACCTTATTTAATTGATTGATTTGAGCATATTAGCTAATGTATCCTCAAGCTTTAGCCATGTGTCTACTTGTGAGTTGATTGTGATGTCTTCATGATTTGTAATAGATAAATCACCTAATAGATCTTCTTCTTGGTTCCCCTCTCAAAAAATATGTTGTATTAAGAAGTCCATGCATTTCCCATATTAATAACATTTAATCTATAAGAGTCAATGCATTTCCCATATTAATAACATTTAATTTATAGCATGGAGGGAATATGTTGTATTTTGTGCAATGGCAGAGCAGTAATGGCAGAGTAACGAATTTCTTGAAGGAAAAGAAAGAAATCATTGTCGACATGGCAGTGTCCAACATCATCAAAGTCGACATCAGTCCAAGGGCCCTATTGTCAGTCGTGGTGGCCATAATTCAAGTGGGTGGGTTTTCTAGGAAAGGTCAAAGGTTTTCACGCCCAAATTGGGTTCCAGTGCCTACGCATAGGGTTACTATCAAGCATGGTCAAGCAATCATTGATTTCTATGAAATGAAAACAGTATGCAAAAGGGAGTTCAAAGATGGACAATATGCTAGAAATTCAATGTTATATCAGCAGTCACACACAAATGTAGAGGCTCCATTGAAATCTTCCAAGAACATAGTCTGTACGGATCAACATTCTAAGGATGCTACTCATGATCTTCGTCAAGGAGTTCTCTTCAATCTAAATCCAAAGTCGGGAAAAAGTAATGCCTCCTTTGAGGCAAAGGTGGGTCGTGCAGGTAAGGCTTCTTTACAACAACAACAACCTAGGCACTCACAAGGTTTCCAAGAAGCAAAGGCGTCTGAGTCATTTGCAAGAGCTTGCCAATGTTTTTTTAAGGGGAACGACAAGAGCAAGAAAAGGAAAAGTAAGAGGATTGACAAGAAGAAGAAGGTGAGACACAAGAAAAAGATTGTTTTAAAGTGGAAACGTAAAGACGTTTGCAAAGAGGATCAGTTGGGAAAAATTTCTTCGGCGCCTCTACTCAACCGGCAGCATGGTGTCTTAGAAAACACAAAGGCAGTGGTCGAAATAACATTTTCAGAAGAGTTGCTTCAAAATCAAGTCTCTAATCTTCACAGTTGAGCTTTAATCTGTAATTTTTGGGATATAACCCTTGACATTGATCTTTTGAAAGATTTATTGTTTGAGGAATGGGAAGGGGTTTCAAAAGTGTTTTACTTAGATGAAAAGGAGGGAGTCTTTACTGTTCTTTTTCATAACCAAAAGCAGAGGGATACAATCTTTAAAGTCAAATCTTGGATTTATGAAGGGTCTGGCTTATGTATGAATTTATGGACACCTAATTTCAAACCCTCCCTCTTTTGTGTTAAATTCATGCCTTTTTGGATTCAGTTACACCCTTTACCACTTGAATATAGAGAGTTGAATTTGTTAGAATGCATGGCTAATCAACTAGGCATATTTCTCCAACATGATAAAGAGTTCTTTTATAATCCATCCTTTCCTGTTAGGGTGTGTATTTTATTGGATACCTCTAAACCCTCCCCAAGTCGGATTATTATTAAATCTAAGCATGGTTCTTGGGAGCAAGAGATAATATTTGAAAATCACCATACTTGTTGCTCTGCATGCCATAGTTTGGATCATGTGGTTGATGTGTGTTATTGTATCGGTCAATCCACTAAGGGCATTGAGCTGCAGACAAATTTAGCCACAATTTTGTAGAATAGTCAGTTAATCCATGGTCAGGGATGCCAAGATCATAATTCTCATATCACTAGTCAAGGTTTGAGAATTCATCCTGTAGTTCATGACTCTTCTAACACAAATTAGGTCTTCAAAGAACAGGGGTTTCAGGGTGAGAAAACTCAGGGGAACATAGTTTTTGAAGGTGATGTTGTAAGCCATCAGGAGTGTGGAGCTTCGTGGGTTTTTGATAGAAAATGCTCTCGTCTAGACCTGATGTCCCCTACTTCACCCATAATTTATGTCTCACTTGCCCAGTTGTAGAATTTTTGTCGGTTCGTTGTGGATTATTTGGGAATGATATAGTCCTTTCCTAAAGTATTTGTCACATATCATAAAATACCTCAAATCATTACTTCTTATGAATTAGGAATTTTATGTGCACATCAGGGGTTACTTTTTGAAGAAAATCAATGTCCTCCTAAATCTGTGGACTTGGTGTTGGTGTTTTTTGTTATAAACCAGGTTTGTCTCCTAATCTACCTATGGAATTGCCAATTCCAAGTCAGCTCAGAGGACCTGGACCAACTGATGAGGATTTTAACAATAAATAACCTCCTACACTTTGGGCTCTGCAAGACCCGGGAGGGTGATCCTAGTAATGAGTTTACAACTTCTGCAACAAGATCATAAACAATCATTAACTTCAAAAATAGATAATCTCATTTAATAGCTCAACATAATGGGATAGAACTGAAATGAATTGGTTGTTCATCAGTAATATCAACCACTTGGAGCGTGAGATGGTTACAATAGAATTTCATGGTGAAAGATAATCATTATGTTTAAAAATTTGTGGTAGAAAGCCCTAGGTGAACACAAACAAAACACTACATCAAAAAGAACAGATGCAAATTAGACCAGTGACATATCCATTGGAGGAGTCAAATTCACCAATACCTAATAGTTCATAGCAGATTTCAACACATAACATGTAATATCTCTGATCATATTGCCTTACAGTATCACCAATTTATACCTCAGCTCAATACTTCTTACCCAATCCTTGTACAAAACATATCAATCTGCAATCTCATTTAAGCAGTTTAATTAATTCTTTGAATTAATGCTAAAACCAGAATTGTACACACCACAACAGTGAGAAGAACAAAATAACCCTTGATTACTTCATTCAAAATTCTAATACATTTGCACATAGGAGAGACATGAGCCTGGATTTGTCAGTTAAACTCAAATGTCAGTACTGTTATGAAACACTAAATCCCAATAAACTCAAATTCTACAATAAAATAACACAAAACCCACTTGCATTTCCTCTGTAACTACAGATTTTACAATTTTTATGCAGCTTCACATCAGAATTTCGACTAGCTTACTTTCTAACCTAACTTGCTAACTTGCCAACTACTTTTACAATGAGAGAAGAAAATAATAAGAAGAGGAGAAGAGATTCCAGAAGAAACCCTAAATCCGAACAGGAACAACCATCTGGAAGCATCTCCACCATTGAACAGTGATCTACAAAATATGTTCTCCATTTCCCTGTAACAAACTTGATTCTGCTTCAAAAAATAGCATGTGCTAAATTCGTTCTTCATCAGAAAAATGTCATGTGTCCACTCCACTCATTGCAATAAATAGATTTTGCAGCTGAAAGAAAATCTCTCTCCCCATAAAAAATCCATTTTCCTTTGTTTTCTAATTTTCCCTTTTGCTGCATTTTACTTTGTATGTTTACTTACTGCTGTTTTTACTTTACTCACAATCAGTAAATAAAATATCCACATTTTACATTAATTTCCATGAAAAGTATTTTTAATACTTGACCTAGCAGCAAAGTATTTATCAATTCACTTTTACCCCAGCACAGAGTCATTACCATTTTACATTTTACCCTAGCACAATAGGATGTAAAATATTTAATTTTATTCACCCATCCCTATGCGTTCAAATGTTTTAAATTCCTTTTAAAACACTTCTTCACTTTAAAGTGAGATAATTGATAAATTATTCCCCCATGCCCTTTGAAATTGTTCACATTTCATTTAAAATTATTTAGCACCTGAGAGAAAAGAAACGGGCCCCACCCCATTTAAAAATATCTAACACAAACCCGAGCAAAATATTTAATATTAAATGTTTAGTTTTAATCTATTACCCCTTTAATATTTCGGGCTTCTACATTTCTCCAAACCATTTTTAAAATTCTTGGGGGCCCACCATATTTAAAATATTTGGCCAGACTATAGGAAAAACATTTAACATTAAATGTTTTAATCTTCTTCTCTCCATCTCCCCGCGCCATCGCAATCATTAATTCATGAACAATTCCTGATTGCGAAATGGCGGCAATGTCGGAGATGATGCTACATTTTCCCCCAAAATTCCCATTCAAATTTACTTTCCATTCAACTCTATGTTGGGACCCATCTCCCATTCCTCCTCACGCGGACAAACAAATTAAATTTCAATTTTAGGCGCCCATTTAAAACTTTGACAAAACTTTAGGAAAACAATTAAAATTTTATGTTTTAACTGCTCCTCTTCCCATCTCCCCGCCATCCCGCAATCAATAACCCGTGATCATTTTCGGATTACGATTTGGCAAGCAACGATTTGGATGCTGCTGGAGAAGCACCTCCGATCTCCACCGTTGGATTTTCTTTGCTCATTTGTCATTTCTCTTGTTGCCCTAAGTTCTTCATTTCCTCATACTCAAGCATTCTACAACTGTGCTCTGCAATTGCTCAATATTCATGGCGGCTAGCTCCATTTTTATCCTACCTTGTTGATTCGCACCTCACTCAAATATGCGAACCTCATCCCTGGGTGCAATCCTCATTCCCTCGCATGTGTATGGCCTCCTCATCTACAGGCTGGCTCAACGTAGGTTGCACTCTATTTTGTGCCTTCTACACATGTAATGCACATGCCCTCCAACCTCCTAGTCGCGCCCTTCACAGCTAGTAGCGCCTACCTCCAAAGCTCCCTCCATAATTGGTGCGAGCTCCTACCACACTAGTCCGAGCATTTCTTTTAGCAGGTTGAGCCTCCATTTCATGTTCTTTGATGGCGCAGACCTTCCCTGTTGCAGGTCGCGCCCCTGCTTCTCCTTTCTACTGGTGCGAGCCTCCCTGCACTCTGCAAGTCACGCCCACCTTCCTTCCTAACCTTGGCACGGGCTCCAAGCTCTCCTTCACACAATGCGCGCAGGCTCCTTCATTTGTCTATGGGTTACCTTCCCCTATCCCTTGCACAGGTCTCCCATTCACTTGTGCAAGCCTTCCTGCACTCTGCAAGTTGCGCCCACCTCTCCCTCTTCTCAAGCACGGGCTTTCTCTAGTTTCATTAGCATAGGCTTCCCTGCTCCTTGCATTTGCTAGAAAGCTCCTAAAGCCTTAGCAACAAATGAATTATGTGTATATCTTGTTTAACTCAAATGCCAGTATTGTTATGAATTACTAAATCCCAATAAACTAAAATTCTACAATAAAATAACACAAAACCCACTTGCATTGCCTCTGTAACTATAGATTTTACAATTTTTATGCAGCTTCACACCAGAATTTTGACTAGCTTACTTGCTAACCTAACTTGCTAACTTGCCAACTACTTTTACAATGAGAGAAGAAAAGAATAAGAAGAGGAGAAGAGATTCCAGAAGAAACCCTAAATCCGAATAGGAACAACCATCTGGAAGCATCTCCACCATTGAACAGTGATTTGCAAAATATGTTCTCCATTTCCCTGTAACAAACTTGATTTTGCTTCAAAAAATAGCATGTGCTAAATTCATTCTTCAACAGAAAAATGCCATGTGTCCACTCCAGTCATTGCAATAAACAGATTCTACAGCTGAAAAAAAATCTCTCTCCCCATAAAAAATCCATTTTCCTTTGTTTTCTATTTTTCCCTTTTGTTGCATTTTACTTTGTATGTTTACTTACTGCTGCTTTTACTTTACTCACAATCAGTAAATAAAATATCCACGTTTTACATTAATTTCCATGCAAAGTATTTTTAATACTTTACCCAGCAGCAAAGTATTTATTAGTTCACTTTTACCCCAGCACAGAGTCATTACCATTTTACATTTTACCTCAGCACAATATAATGTAAAATATTTAATTTTATTCACCCGTCCTTGTGCGTTCAAATGTTTTAAATTCCTTTTAAAACACTTCTTCACTTTAAAATGAGATAACTGATAAATTATTCCCCCGTGCCCTTTGAAATTGTTCACATTTCATTTAAAATTATTTAGCACTCGAGA